>CM059261.1:3551278-3793113 GCA_030347555.1 Lablab purpureus | reverse complement strand
ATTTGTTGTAATTTCGAAATTTATATTTTATTTTGGATCCCTACTTTTGTTTTACAAAAAGAACTCAATTTTTAGTAATTTGGATATTTATATTTTATTTTCGATCCGTACTTTTGTTTCACAAATAGAATTCAATTTTTAATAATTTTGAACTTGATATATTATTTTTCATCCATAGTTTTGTTTTACAAAAAAGAAACTCAATTTTTCATAATTTTGAAATTTATATTTTATTCTCGATACGTACTTTTGTTTTATGCAAAACAACTCGATTTTTTGTAATTTCGAAATTGATATTTTATTTTGGATCCCTACTTTTGTTTTACAAAAAGAACTCAATTTTTAGTAATTTGGATATTTATATTTTATTCTCGATATGTACTTTGTTTTATGCAAAAGAACTCAATTTTTGTACTTTCGAAATTTATATTTTATTTTGGATCCCTACTTTTGTTTTACAAAAAGAACTCAATTTTTAGTAATTTGGATATTTATATTTTATTCTCGATATGTACTTTGGTTTTATGCAAAAGAACTCAATTTTTGTAATTTCGAAATTGATATTTTATTTTGGATCCCTACTTTTGTTTTACAAAAAGAACTCAATTTTTAGTAATTTGGATATTTATATTTTATTCTCTATATGTACTTTGGTTTTATGCAAAAGAACTCAATTTGTTGTAATTTCGAAATTTATATTTTATTTTGGATCCCTACTTTTGTTTTACAAAAAGAACTCAATTTTTAGTAATTTGGATATTTATATTTTATTTTCGATCCAGTACTTTTGTTTCACAAATAGAATTCAATTTTTAATAATTTTGAACTTGATATATTATTTTTCATCCATAGTTTTGTTTTACAAAAAGAAACTCAATTTTTCATAATTTTGAAATTTATATTTTATTCTCGATCACGTACTTTTGTTTTATGCAAAACAACTCGATTTTTGTAATTTCGAAATTGATATTTTATTTTGGATCCCTACTTTTGTTTTACAAAAAGAACTCAATTTTTAGTAATTTGGATATTTATATTTTATTCTCGATATGTACTTTGTTTAATGCAAAAGAACTCAATTTTTTGTACTTTCGAAATTTATATTTTATTTTGGATCCCTACTTTTGTTTTACAAAAAGAACTCAATTTTTAGTAATTTGGATATTTATATTTTATTCTCGATATGTACTTTGTTTTATGCAAAAGAACTCAATTTTTTGTACTTTCGAAATTTATATTTTATTTTGGATCCCTACTTTTGTTTCACAAAAAGAACTCAATTTTTAGTAATTTGGATATTTATATTTTATTCTCGATATGTACTTTGGTTTTATGCAAAAGAACTCAATTTTTTGTAATTTCGAAATTGATATTTTATTTTGGATCCCTACTTTTGTTTTACAAAAAAGAACTCAATTTTTAGTAATTTGGATATTTATATTTTATTCTCTATATGTACTTTGGTTTTATTCAAAAGAACTCAATTTGTTGTAATTTCGAAATTTATATTTTATTTTGGATCCCTACTTTTGTTTTACAAAAAGAACTCAATTTTTAGTAATTTGGATATTTATATTTTATTCTCGATATGTACTTTGGTTTTATGCAAAAGAACTCAATTTTTTGTAATTTCGAAATTGATATTTTATTGTGGATCCCTACTTTTGTTTTACAAAAAGAGCTCAATTTTTAGTAATTTGGATATTTATATTTTATTCTCTATATGTACTTTGGTTTTATGCAAAAGAACTCAATTTTTTGTAATTTCGAAATTTATATTTTATTTTGGATCCCTACTTTTGTTTTACAAAAAGAACTCAATTTTTAGTAATTTGGATATTTATATTTTATTTTCGATCCGTACTTTTGTTTCACAAATAGAATTCAATTTTTAATAATTTTGAACTTGATATATTATTTTTCATCCATAGTTTTGTTTTACAAAAAGAAACTCAATTTTTCATAATTTTGAAATTTATATTTTATTCTCGATCATGTACTTTTGTTTTATGCAAAACAACTCGATTTTTGTAATTTCGAAATTGATATTTTATTTTGGATCCCTACTTTTGTTTTACAAAAGAACTCAATTTTTAGTAATTTGGATATTTATATTTTATTCTCGATATGTACTTTCTTTAATGCAAAAGAACTCAATTTTTGTACTTTCGAAATTTATATTTTATTTTGGATCCCTACTTTTGTTTTACAAAAAGAACTCAATTTTTAGTAATTTGGATATTTATATTTTATTCTCGATATGTACTTTGTTTTATGCAAAAGAACTCAATTTTTTGTACTTTCGAAATTTATATTTTATTTTGGATCCCTACTTTTGTTTTACAAAAAGAACTCAATTTTTAGTAATTTGGATATTTATATTTTATTCTCGATATGTACTTTGGTTTTATGCAAAAGAACTCAATTTTTGTAATTTCGAAATTGATATTTTATTTTGGATCCCTACTTTTGTTTTACAAAAGAACTCAATTTTTAGTAATTTGGATATTTATATTTTATTCTCTATATGTACTTTGGTTTTATTCAAAAGAACTCAATTTGTTGTAATTTCGAAATTTATATTTTATTTTGGATCCCTACTTTTGTTTTACAAAAAGAACTCAATTTTTAGTAATTTGGATATTTATATTTTATTTTCGATCCGTACTTTTGTTTCACAAATAGAATTCAATTTTTAATAATTTTGAACTTGATATATTATTTTTCATCCATAGTTTTGTTTTACAAAAAAGAAACTCAATTTTTCATAATTTTGAAATTTATATTTTATTCTCGATACGTACTTTTGTTTTATGCAAAACAACTCGATTTTTGTAATTTCGAAATTGATATTTTATTTTGGATCCCTACTTTTGTTTTACAAAAGAACTCAATTTTTAGTAATTTGGATATTTATATTTTATTTTCGATCCGTACTTTTGTTTCACAAATAGAATTCAATTTTTAATAATTTTGAACTTGATATATTATTTTTCATCCATAGTTTTGTTTTACAAAAAAGAAACTCAATTTTTCATAATTTTGAAATTTATATTTTATTCTCGATACGTACTTTTGTTTTATGCAAAACAACTCGATTTTTTGTAATTTCGAAATTGATATTTTATTTTGGATCCCTACTTTTGTTTTACAAAAAGAACTCAATTTTTAGTAATTTGGATATTTATATTTTATTCTCGATATGTACTTTCTTTAATGCAAAAGAACTCAATTTTTTGTACTTTCGAAATTTATATTTTATTTTGGATCCCTACTTTTGTTTTACAAAAAGAACTCAATTTTTAGTAATTTGGATATTTATATTTTATTCTCGATATGTACTTTGTTTTATGCAAAAGAACTCAATTTTTTGTACTTTCGAAATTTATATTTTATTTTGGATCCCTACTTTTGTTTTACAAAAAGAACTCAATTTTTAGTAATTTGGATATTTATATTTTATTCTCGATATGTACTTTGGTTTTATGCAAAAGAACTCAATTTTTGTAATTTCGAAATTGATATTTTATTTTGGATCCCTACTTTTGTTTTACAAAAAGAACTCAATTTTTAGTAATTTGGATATTTATATTTTATTCTCTATATGTACTTTGGTTTTATTCAAAAGAACTCAATTTGTTGTAATTTCGAAATTTATATTTTATTTTGGATCCCTACTTTTGTTTTACAAAAAGAACTCAATTTTTAGTAATTTGGATATTTATATTTTATTTTCGATCCGTACTTTTGTTTCACAAATAGAATTCAATTTTTAATAATTTTGAACTTGATATATTATTTTTCATCCATAGTTTTGTTTTACAAAAAAGAAACTCAATTTTTCATAATTTTGAAATTTATATTTTATTCTCGATACGTACTTTTGTTTTATGCAAAACAACTCGATTTTTTGTAATTTCGAAATTGATATTTTATTTTGGATCCCTACTTTTGTTTTACAAAAAGAACTCAATTTTTAGTAATTTGGATATTTATATTTTATTTTCGATCCGTACTTTTGTTTCACAAATAGAATTCAATTTTTAATAATTTTGAACTTGATATATTATTTTTCATCCATAGTTTTGTTTTACAAAAAAGAAACTCAATTTTTCATAATTTTGAAATTTATATTTTATTCTCGATACGTACTTTTGTTTTATGCAAAACAACTCGATTTTTTGTAATTTCGAAATTGATATTTTATTTTGGATCCCTACTTTTGTGTTACAAAAAGAACTCAATTTTTAGTAATTTGGATATTTATATTTTATTCTCGATATGTACTTTGTTTTATGCAAAGAACTCAATTTTTGTACTTTCGAAATTTATATTTTATTTTGGATCCCTACTTTTGTTTTACAAAAAGAACTCAATTTTTAGTAATTTGGATATTTATATTTTATTCTCGATATGTACTTTGGTTTTATGCAAAAGAACTCAATTTTTTGTAATTTCGAAATTGATATTTTATTGTGGATCCCTACTTTTGTTTTACAAAAAGAGCTCAATTTTTAGTAATTTGGATATTTATATTTTATTCTCTATATGTACTTTGGTTTTATGCAAAAGAACTCAATTTGTTGTAATTTCGAAATTTATATTTTATTTTGGATCCCTACTTTTGTTTTACAAAAAGAACTCAATTTTTAGTAATTTGGATATTTATATTTTATTTTCGATCCGTACTTTTGTTTCACAAATAGAATTCAATTTTTAATAATTTTGAACTTGATATATTATTTTTCATCCATAGTTTTGTTTTACAAAAAAGAAACTCAATTTTTCATAATTTTGAAATTTATATTTTATTCTCGATACGTACTTTTGTTTTATGCAAAACAACTCGATTTTTTGTAATTTCGAAATTGATATTTTATTTTGGATCCCTACTTTTGTTTTACAAAAAGAACTCAATTTTTAGTAATTTGGATATTTATATTTTATTCTCGATATGTACTTTGTTTAATGCAAAAGAACTCAATTTTTTGTACTTTCGAAATTTATATTTTATTTTGGATCCCTACTTTTGTTTTACAAAAAGAACTCAATTTTTAGTAATTTGGATATTTATATTTTATTCTCGATATGTACTTTGTTTTATGCAAAAGAACTCAATTTTTTGTACTTTCGAAATTTATATTTTATTTTGGATCCCTACTTTTGTTTTACAAAAAGAACTCAATTTTTAGTAATTTGGATATTTATATTTTATTTTCGATCCGTACTTTTGTTTCACAAATAGAATTCAATTTTTAATAATTTCGAACTTGATATATTATTTTTCATCCGTAGTTTTGTTTTACGAAAAAGAAACTCAATTTTTCATAATTTTGAAATTTATATTTTATTCTCGATACGTACTTTTGTTTTATGCAAAAGAACTCAATTTTTTGTAATTTCGAAATTGATATTTTGTTTTGGATCCCTGCTTTTGTTTTACAAAAAGAACTCAATTTTTACTAATTTGGATATTTATATTTTATTTTCGATATGTACTTTGGTTTTACGCAAAAGAACTCAATTTTTGGTAATTTCCAAATTTATATTTTATATGGATCCCTACTTTTGTTTTACAAAAGAACTCAATTTTTAGTAATTTGGATATTTATATTTTATTCTCGATATGTACTTGTGGTTTTATGCAAAAGAACTCAATTTTTGCAATTTCAAAATTGAAATTTTATTTTGGAACCCTACTTTTGTTTTACAAAAAGAACTCAATTTTTAGTAATTTGGATATTTATATTTTATTCTCGATATGTACTTTGGTTTTATGGAAAAGAACTCAATTTTTGTAATTTCGAAATTTATATTTTATTTTGGATCCCTACTTTTGTTTTACTGAAAAGAACTCAATTTTTAGTAATTTGGATATTTATATTTTATTTTCGATCCGTACTTTTGTTTCACAAATAGAATTCAATTTTTAATAATTTTGAACTTGATATATTATTTTTCATCCGTAGTTTTGTTTTTGAAATTTATATTTTATTCTCGATACGTAGTTTTGCATTATGCAAAAGAACTCGATTTTTTGTAATTTCGAAATTGATATTTTATTTTGGATCCCTAATTTTGTTTTACAAAAAGAAATCAATTTTTAGTAATTTGGATATTTATACTTTATTCTCGATATATACTTTGGTTTTATGCAAAAGAAATCAATTTTACTGAAATTTCGAAATTTATATTTTATTTTGGATCCCTACTTTTGTTTTACAAAAAGAACTCAATTTTTAATAATTTGGATATTTATATTTTATTTGCGATATGTACTTTGGTTTTATGCAAAAGAACTCAATTTTTTGTAATTTCGAAATTTATATTTTATTTTGGATCCCTACTTTTGTTTTACAAAAGAACTCAATTTTTAGTAATTTGGATATTTATATTTTATTCTCGATATGTACTTTGGTTTTATGCAAAAGAACTCAATTTTTGTAATTTCGAAATTGATATTTTATTTTGGATCCCTACTTTTGTTTTACAAAAAGAACTCAATTTTTTGTAATTTGGATATTTATATTTTATTCTTTATATGTACTTTGGTTTTATTCAAAAGAACTCAATTTGTTGTAATTTCGAAATTTATATTTTATTTTGGATCCCTACTTTTGTTTTACAAAAAGAACTCAATTTTTAGTAATTTGGATATTTATATTTTATTTTCGATCCGTACTTTTGTTTCACAAATAGAATTCAATTTTTAATAATTTTGAACTTGATATATTATTTTTCATCCATAGTTTTGTTTTACAAAAAAGAAACTCAATTTTTCATAATTTTGAAATTTATATTTTATTCTCGATACGTACTTTTGTTTTATGCAAAACAACTCCATTTTTTGTAATTTCGAAATTGATATTTTATTTTGGATCCCTACTTTTGTTTTACAAAAAGAACTCAATTTTTAGTAATTTGGATATTTATATTTTATTCTCGATATGTACTTTGTTTTATGCAAAAGAACTCAATTTTTTGTACTTTCGAAATTTATATTTTATTTTGGATCCCTACTTTTGTTTTACAAAAAGAACTCAATTTTTAGTAATTTGGATATTTATATTTTATTCTCGATATGTACTTTGGTTTTATGCAAAAGAACTCAATTTTTTGTAATTTCGAAATTGATATTTTATTTTGGATCCCTACTTTTGTTTTACAAAAAGAACTCAATTTTTAGTAATTTGGATATTTATATTTTATTCTCTATATGTACTTTGGTTTTATGCAAAAGAACTCAATTTGTTGTAATTTCGAAATTTATATTTTATTTTGGATCCCTACTTTTGTTTTACAAAAAGAACTCAATTTTTAGTAATTTGGATATTTATATTTTATTTTCGATCCGTACTTTTGTTTCACAAATAGAATTCAATTTTTAATAATTTTGAACTTGATATATTATTTTTCATCCATAGTTTTGTTTTACAAAAAGAAACTCAATTTTTCATAATTTTGAAATTTATATTTTATTCTCGATCACGTACTTTTGTTTTATGCAAAACAACTCGATTTTTGTAATTTCGAAATTGATATTTTATTTTGGATCCCTACTTTTGTTTTACAAAAAGAACTCAATTTTTAGTAATTTGGATATTTATATTTTATTCTCGATATGTACTTTCTTTAATGCAAAAGAACTCAATTTTTGTACTTTCGAAATTTATATTTTATTTTGGATCCCTACTTTTGTTTTACAAAAGAACTCAATTTTTAGTAATTTGGATATTTATATTTTATTCTCGATATGTACTTTGTTTTATGCAAAAGAACTCAATTTTTGTACTTTCGAAATTTATATTTTATTTTGGATCCCTACTTTTGTTTTACAAAAAGAACTCAATTTTTAGTAATTTGGATATTTATATTTTATTCTCGATATGTACTTTGGTTTTATGCAAAAGAACTCAATTTTTTGTAATTTCGAAATTGATATTTTATTTTGGATCCCTACTTTTGTTTTACAAAAAGAACTCAATTTTTAGTAATTTGGATATTTATATTTTATTCTCTATATGTACTTTGGTTTTATTCAAAAGAACTCAATTTGTTGTAATTTCGAAATTTATATTTTATTTTGGATCCCTACTTTTGTTTTACAAAAAGAACTCAATTTTTAGTAATTTGGATATTTATATTTTATTTTCGATCCGTACTTTTGTTTCACAAATAGAATTCAATTTTTAATAATTTTGAACTTGATATATTATTTTTCATCCATAGTTTTGTTTTACAAAAAAGAAACTCAATTTTTCATAATTTTGAAATTTATATTTTATTCTCGATACGTACTTTTGTTTTATGCAAAACAACTCGATTTTTTGTAATTTCGAAATTGATATTTTATTTTGGATCCCTACTTTTGTTTTACAAAAAGAACTCAATTTTTAGTAATTTGGATATTTATATTTTATTTTCGATCCGTACTTTTGTTTCACAAATAGAATTCAATTTTTAATAATTTTGAACTTGATATATTATTTTTCATCCATAGTTTTGTTTTACAAAAAAGAAACTCAATTTTTCATAATTTTGAAATTTATATTTTATTCTCGATACGTACTTTTGTTTTATGCAAAACAACTCGATTTTTTGTAATTTCGAAATTGATATTTTATTTTGGATCCCTACTTTTGTGTTACAAAAAGAACTCAATTTTTAGTAATTTGGATATTTATATTTTATTCTCGATATGTACTTTGTTTTATGCAAAAGAACTCAATTTTTTGTACTTTCGAAATTTATATTTTATTTTGGATCCCTACTTTTGTTTTACAAAAAGAACTCAATTTTTAGTAATTTGGATATTTATATTTTATTCTCGATATGTACTTTGGTTTTATGCAAAAGAACTCAATTTTTTGTAATTTCGAAATTGATATTTTATTGTGGATCCCTACTTTTGTTTTACAAAAAGAGCTCAATTTTTAGTAATTTGGATATTTATATTTTATTCTCTATATGTACTTTGGTTTTATGCAAAAGAACTCAATTTGTTGTAATTTCGAAATTTATATTTTATTTTGGATCCCTACTTTTGTTTTACAAAAAGAACTCAATTTTTAGTAATTTGGATATTTATATTTTATTTTCGATCCGTACTTTTGTTTCACAAATAGAATTCAATTTTTAATAATTTTGAACTTGATATATTATTTTTCATCCATAGTTTTGTTTTACAAAAAAGAAACTCAATTTTTCATAATTTTGAAATTTATATTTTATTCTCGATACGTACTTTTGTTTTATGCAAAACAACTCGATTTTTTGTAATTTCGAAATTGATATTTTATTTTGGATCCCTACTTTTGTTTTACAAAAAGAACTCAATTTTTAGTAATTTGGATATTTATATTTTATTCTCGATATGTACTTTGTTTAATGCAAAAGAACTCAATTTTTTGTAATTTCGAAATTTATATTTTATTTTGGATCCCTACTTTTGTTTTACAAAAAGAACTCAATTTTTAGTAATTTGGATATTTATATTTTATTCTCGATATGTACTTTGTTTTATGCAAAAGAACTCAATTTTTTGTACTTTCGAAATTTATATTTTATTTTGGATCCCTACTTTTGTTTTACAAAAAGAACTCAATTTTTAGTAATTTGGATATTTATATTTTGTTTTCGATCCGTACTTTTGTTTCACAAATAGAATTCAATTTTTAATAATTTCGAACTTGATATATTATTTTTCATCCGTAGTTTTGTTTTACGAAAAAGAAACTCAATTTTTCATAATTTTGAAATTTATATTTTATTCTCGATACGTACTTTTGTTTTATGCAAAAGAACTCAATTTTTTGTAATTTCGAAATTGATATTTTGTTTTGGATCCCTGCTTTTGTTTTACAAAAAGAACTCAATTTTTACTAATTTGGATATTTATATTTTATTTTCGATATGTACTTTGGTTTTACGCAAAAGAACTCAATTTTTGGTAATTTCCAAATTTATATTTTATATGGATCCCTACTTTTGTTTTACAAAAAGAACTCAATTTTTAGTAATTTGGATATTTATATTTTATTCTCGATATGTACTGTGGTTTTATGCAAAAGAACTCAATTTTTTGTAATTTCAAAATTGAAATTTTATTTTGGAACCCTACTTTTGTTTTACAAAAAGAACTCAATTTTTAGTAATTTGGATATTTATATTTTATTCTCGATATGTACTTTGGTTTTATGGAAAAGAACTCAATTTTTTGTAATTTCGAAATTTATATTTTATTTTGGATCCCTACTTTTGTTTTACGAAAAGAACTCAATTTTTAGTAATTTGGATATTTATATTTTATTTTCGATCCGTACTTTTGTTTCACAAATAGAATTCAATTTTTAATAATTTTGAACTTGATATATTATTTTTCATCCGTAGTTTTGTTTTACAAAAAAGAAACTCAATTTTTCATAATTTTGAAATTTATACTTTATTCTCGATACGTAGTTTTGCATTATGCAAAAGAACTCGATTTTTTGTAATTTCGAAATTGATATTTTATTTTGGATCCCTAATTTTGTTTTACAAAAAGAAATCAATTTTTAGTAATTTGGATATTTATACTTTATTCTCGATATATACTTTGGTTTTAGGCAAAAGAACTCAATTTTACTGAAATTTCGAAATTTATATTTTATTTTGGATCCCTACTTTTGTTTTACAAAAAGAACTCAATTTTTAGTAATTTGGATATTTATATTTTATTTGCGATATGTACTTTGGTTTTATGCAAAAGAACTCAATTTTTGTAATTTCGAAATTGATATTTTATTTTGGATCCCTACTTTTGTTTTACAAAAAGAACTCAATTTTTAGTAATTTGGATATTTATATTTTATTCTCGATATGTACTTTGGTTTTATGCAAAAGAACTCAATTTTTTGTAATTTCGAAATTGATATTTTATTTTGGATCCCTACTTTTGTTTTACAAAAAGAACTCAATTTTTAGTAATTTGGATATTTATATTTTATTCTCGATATGTACTTTGGTTTTATGCAAAAGAACTCAATTTTTGTAATTTCGAAATTTATATTTTATTTTGGATCCCTACTTTTGTTTTACAAAAAGAACTCAATTTTTAGTAATTTGGATATTTATATTTTATTTTCGATCCGTACTTTTGTTTCACAAATAGAATTCAATTTTTAATAATTTTGAACTTGATATATTATTTTTCATCCATAGTTTTGTTTTACAAAAAAGAAACTCAATTTTTCATAATTTTGAAATTTATATTTTATTCTCGATACGTACTTTTGTTTTATGCAAAAGAACACAACTTTTTGTAAAATCGAAATTGGTATTTTATTTTGGATCCCTACTTTTGTTTTACAAAAAGAAATCAATTTTTAGTAATTTGGATATTTATACTTTATTCTCGATATATACTTTGGTTTTATGCAAAAGAACTCAATTTTTTTGAAATTTCGAAATTTATATTTTATTTTGGATCCCTAATTTTGTTTTACAAAAAGAACTCAATTTTTAGTAATTTGGATATTTATATTTTATTTTCGATCCGTACTTTTGTTTCACAAATCGAATTAAATTTTTAATAATTTCGAACTTGATATATTATTTTTCTTCCATAGTTTTGTTTTACAAAAAAGAAACTCAATTTTTCATAATTTTGAAATTTATATTTTATTCTCGATACGTAGTTTTGTTTTATGCAAAAGAAATCGATTTTTTGTAATTTCAAAATTGATATTTTATTTTGGATCCCTACTTTTGTTTTACAAAAAGAACTCAATTTTTAGTAATTTGGATATTTATATTTTATTTTCGATCCGTACTTTTGTTTCACAAATAGAATTCAATTTTTAATAATTTTGAACTTGATATATTATTTTTCATCCGTAGTTTTGTTTTACAAAAAAGAAACTCAATTTTTCATAATTTTGAAATTTATATTTTATTCTCGATACGTAGTTTTGCATTATGCAAAAGAACTCGATTTTTTGTAATTTCGAAATTGATATTTTATTTTGGATCCCTAATTTTGTTTTACAAAAAGAAATCAATTTTTAGTAATTTGGATATTTATACTTTATTCTCGATATATACTTTGGTTTTATGCAAAAGAAATCAATTTTACTGAAATTTCGAAATTTATATTTTATTTTGGATCCCTACTTTTGTTTTACAAAAAGAACTCAATTTTTAGTAATTTGGATATTTATATTTTATTTGCGATATGTACTTTGGTTTTATGCAAAAGAACTCAATTTTTGTAATTTCGAAATTGATATTTTATTTTGGATCCCTACTTTTGTTTTACAAAAAGAACTCAATTTTTAGTAATTTGGATATTTATATTTTATTCTCGATATGTACTTTGGTTTTATGCAAAAGAACTCAATTTTTGTAATTTCGAAATTGATATTTTATTTTGGATCCCTACTTTTGTTTTACAAAAAGAACTCAATTTTTAGTAATTTGGATATTTATATTTTATTCTCGATATGTACTTTGGTTTTATGCAAAAGAACTCAATTTTTTGTAATTTCGAAATTTATATTTTATTTTGGATCCCTACTTTTGTTTTACAAAAAGAACTCAATTTTTAGTAATTTGGATATTTATATTTTATTTTCGATCCGTACTTTTGTTTCACAAATAGAATTCAATTTTTAATAATTTTGAACTTGATATATTATTTTTCATCCATAGTTTTGTTTTACAAAAACGAAACTCAATTTTTCATAATTTTGAAATTTATATTTTATTCTCGATACGTACTTTTGTTTTACGCAAAAGAACACAACTTTTTCTAATATCGAAATTGGTATTTTATTTTGGATCCCTACTTTTGTTTTACAAAAAGAAATCAATTTTTAGTAATTTGGATATTTATACTTTATTCTCGATATATACTTTGGTTTTATGCAAAAGAACTCAATTTTTTGTAATTTCGAAATTTATATTTTATTTTGGATCCCTACTTTTGTTTTACAAAAAGAACTCAATTTTTAGTAATTTGGATATTTATATTTTATTTTCGATCCGTACTTTTGTTTCACAAATCGAATTAAATTTTTAATAATTTCGAACTTGATA
The DNA here is from genome assembly GCA_030347555.1 of Lablab purpureus. Classification (NCBI taxonomy): domain Eukaryota; kingdom Viridiplantae; phylum Streptophyta; class Magnoliopsida; order Fabales; family Fabaceae; genus Lablab; species Lablab purpureus. The sequence goes on along the minus strand of CM059261.1, from coordinate 3,780,039 downwards.
TATTATTTTTCTTCCATAGTTTTGTTTGACAAAAAAGAAACTCAATTTTTCATAATTTTGAAATTTATATTTTATTCTCGATACGTAGTTTTGTTTTATGCAAAAGAAATCGATTTTTCGTAATTTCGAAATTGATATTTTATTTTGGATCCCTACTTTTGTTTTACAAAAAGAACTCAATTTTAAGTAATTTAGATATTTATATTTTATTCTCGATATGTACTTTGGTTTTATGCAAAAGAACTCGCTTTTTTGTAATTTTGAAATTGATATCTTATTTTGGATCCCTACTTTTGTTTTACAAAAAGAACTCAATTTTTAGTAATTAGGATATTTATATTTTATTCTCAATATGTACTTTGGTTTTGTGGAAAAGAACTCAATTTTTTGTAATTTGGAAATTTATATTTTATTTTGGATCCCTACTTTTGTTTTACAAAAAGAACTCAATTTTTAGTAATTTGGATATTTATATTTTGTTTTCGATCCGTACTTTTGTTTCACAAATAGAATTCAATTTTTAATAATTTCGAACTTGATATATTATTTTTCATCCGTAGTTTTGTTTTACGAAAAAGAAACTCAATTTTTCATAATTTTGAAATTTATATTTTATTCTCGATACGTACTTTTGTTTTATGCAAAAGAACTCAATTTTTTGTAATTTCGAAATTTATATTTTATTTTGGATCCCTACTTTTGTTTTACAAAAAGAACTCAATTTTTAGTAATTTGGATATTTATATTTTATTTTCGATATGTACTTTGGTTTTATGCAAAAGAACTCAATTTTTTGTAATTTCGAAATTGATATTTTATTTTGGATCCCTACTTTTGTTTTACAAAAAGAACTCAATTTTTAGTAATTTGGATATTTATATTTTATTCTCGATATGTACTTTGGTTTTATGGAAAAGAACTCAATTTTTTGTAATTTCGAAATTTATATTTTATTTTGGATCCCTACTTTTGTTTTACGAAAAGAACTCAATTTTTAGTAATTTGGATATTTATATTTTATTTTCGATCCGTACTTTTGTTTCACAAATAGAATTCAATTTTTAATAATTTCGAACTTGATATATTATTTTTCATCCGTAGTTTTGTTTTACAAAAAAGAAACTCAATTTTTCATAATTTTGAAATTTATATTTTATTCTCGATACGTAGTTTTGCATTATGCAAAAGAACTCGATTTTTTGTAATTTCGAAATTGATATTTTATTTTGGATCCCTAATTTTGTTTTACAAAAAGAAATCAATTTTTAGTAATTTGGATATTTATACTTTATTCTCGATATATACTTTGGTTTTAGGCAAAAGAACTCAATTTTACTGAAATTTCGAAATTTATATTTTATTTTGGATCCCTACTTTTGTTTTACAAAAAGAACTCAATTTTTAGTAATTTGGATATTTATATTTTATTTTCGGTATGTACTTTGGTTTTATGCAAAAGAACTGAATTTTTTGTAATTTCGAAATTGATATTTTATTTTGGATCCCTACTTTTGTTTTACAAAAAGAACTCAATTTTTAGTAATTTGGATATTTATATTTTTTTCTCGATATGTACTTTGGTTTTATGCAAAAGAACTCAATTTTTTGTAATTTCGAAATTTATATTTTATTTTGGATCCCTACTTTTGTTTTAGAAAAAGAACTCAATTTTTAGTAATTTGGATATTTATATTTTATTTTCGATCCGTACTTTTGTTTCACAAAACGAATTAAATTTTTAATAATTTCGAACTTGATATATTATTTTTCTTCCATAGTTTTGTTTTACAAAAAAGAAACTTAATTTTTCATAATTTTGAAATTTATATTTTATTCTCGATACGTAGTGTTGTTTTATGCAAAAGAACTCGATTTTTTGTAATTTCGAAATTGATATTTTATTTTGGATCCCTACTTTTGTTTTACAAAAAGAACTCAATTCTTAGTAATTTGGATATTTATATTTTATTCTCGATATGTACTTTGGTTTTATGGAAAAGAACTCAATTTTTTGTACTTTCGAAATTTATATTTTATTTTGGATCCCTACTTTTGTTTTACAAAAAGAACTCAATTTTTAGTAATTTGGATATTTATATTTTATTTTCGATCCGTACTTTTGTTTCACAAATAGAATTCAATTTTTAATAATTTCGAACTTGATATATTATTTTTCATCCATAGTTTTGTTTTACAAAGAAGAAACTCAATTTTTCATAATTTTGAAATTTATGTTTTATTCTCGATACGTACTTTTGTTTTATGCAAAACAACTCAATTTTTTGTAATTTCGAAATTGATATTTTATTTTGGATCCCTACTTTTGTTTTACAAAAAGAACTCAATTTTTAGTAATTTGGATATTTATATTTTATTCTCGATATGTACTTTGTTTTATGCAAAAGAACTCAATTTTTTGTACTTTCGAAATTTATATTTTATTTTGGATCCCTACTGTTGTTTTACAAAAAGAACTCAATTTTTAGTAATTTGGATATTTATACTTTATTTTCCATCCGTACTTTTGTTTCACAAATAGAATTCAATTTTTAATAATTTCGAACTTGATATATTATTTTTCATCCGTAGTTTTGTTTTACAAAAAAGAAACTCAATTTTTCATACTTTTGAATTCTCGATACGTAGTTTTGCATTATGCAAAAGAACTCGATTTTTTGTAATTTCGAAATTGATATTTTATTTTGGATCCCTAATTTTGTTTTACAAAAAGAAATCAATTTTTAGTAATTTGGATATTTATACTTTATTCTCGATATATACTTTGGTCTTATGCAAAAGAAATCAATTTTACTGAAATTTTGAAATTTATATTTTATTTTGGATCCCTACTTTTGTTTTACAAAAAGAACTCAATTTTTAATAATTTGGATATTTATATTTTATTTGCGATATGTACTTTGGTTTTATGCAAAAGAACTCAATTTTTTGTAATTTCGAAATTGATATTTTATTTTGGATCCCTACTTTTGTTTTACAAAAAGAACTCAATTTTTAGTAATTTGGATATTTATATTTTATTCTCGATATGTACTTTGGTTTTATGCAAAAGAACTCAATTTTTTGTAATTTCGAAATTTATATTTTATTTTGGATCCCTACTTTTGTTTTACAAAAAGAACTCAATTTTTAGTAATTTGGATATTTATATTTTACTTTCGATCCGTACTTTTGTTTCACAAATAGAATTCAATTTTTAATAATTTTGAACTTGATATATTATTTTTCATCCATAGTTTTGTTTTACAAAAAAGAAACTCAATTTTTCATAATTTTGAAATTTATATTTTATTCTCGATACGTACTTTTGTTTTATGCAAAACAACTCAATTTTTTGTAATTTCGAAATTGATATTTTATTTTGGATCCCTACTTTTATTTTACAAAAAGAACTCAATTTTTAGTAATTTGGATATTTATATTTTATTCTCGATATGTACTTTGTTTTATGCAAAAGAACTCAATTTTTTGTACTTTCGAAATTTATATTTTATTTTGGATCCCTACTTTTGTTTTACAAAAAGAACTCAATTTTTAGTAATTTGGATATTTATATTTTATTTTCCATCCGTACTTTTGTTTCACAAAATAGAATTCAATTTTTAATAATTTCGAACTTGATATATTATTTTTCATCCGTAGTTTTGTTTTACAAAAAAGAAACTCAATTTTTCATAATTTTGAAATTTATATTTTATTCTCGATACGTAGTTTTGCATTATGCAAAAGAACTCGATTTTTTGTAATTTCGAAATTGATATTTTATTTTGGATCCCTAATTTTGTTTTACAAAAAGAAATCAATTTTTAGTAATTTGGATATTTATACTTTATTCTCGATATATACTTTGGTTTTATGCAAAAGAACTCAATTTTACTGAAATTTCGAAATTTATATTTTATTTTGGATCCCTACTTTTGTTTTACAAAAAGAACTCAATTTTTAATAATTTGGATATTTATATTTTATTTGCGATATGTACTTTGGTTTTATGCAAAAGAACTCAATTTTTTGTAATTTCGAAATTGATATTTTATTTTGGATCCCTACTTTTCTTTTACAAAAAGAACTCAATTTTTAGTAATTTGGATATTTATATTTTATTCTTGATATGTACTTTGGTTTTATGCAAAAGAACTCAATTTTTTGTAATTTCGAAATTTATATTTTATTTTGGATCCCTACTTTTGTTTTACAAAAAGAACTCAATTTTTAGTAATTTGGATATTTATATTTTACTTTCGATCCGTACTTTTGTTTCACAAATAGAATTCAATTTTTAATAATTTTGAACTTGATATATTATTTTTCATCCATAGTTTTGTTTTACAAAAAAGAAACTCAATTTTTCATAATTTTGAAATTTATATTTTATTCTCGATACGTACTTTTGTTTTATGCAAAAGAACTCGATTTTTTGTAATTTCAAAATTGATATTTTATTTTTGGATCCCTACTTTTGTTTTACAAAAAGAAATCAATTTTTAGTAATTTGGATATTTATACTTTATTCTCGATAGATACTTTGGTTTTATGCAAAAGAACTCAATTTTTTGTAATTTCGAAATTTATATTTTATTTTGGATCCCTACTTTTGTTTTACAAAAAGAACTCAATTTTTAGTAATTTAGATATTTATATTTTATTTTCCATCCGTACTTTTGTTTCACAAATAGAATTCAATTTTTAATAATTTCGAACTTGATATATTATTTTTCATCCGTAGTTTTGTTTTACAAAAAAGAAACTCAATTTTTCATAATTTTGAAATTTATATTTTATTCTCGATACGTAGTTTTGCATTATGCAAAAGAACTCGATTTTTTGTAATTTCGAAATTGATATTTTATTTTGGATCCCTACTTTTGTTTTACAAAAAGAAATCAATTTTTAGTAATTTGGATATTTATACTTTATTCTCGATAGATACTTTGGTTTTATGCAAAAGAACTCAATTTTTTTGAAATTTTGAAATTTATATTTTATTTTGGATCCCTAATTTTGTTTTACAAAAAGAACTCAATTTTTAGTAATTTGGATATTTATATTTTATTTTCGATCCGTACTTTTGTTTCACAAAACGAATTAAATTTTTAATAATTTCGAACTTGATATATTATTTTTCTTCCATAGTTTTGTTTTACAAAAAACAAACTTAATTTTTCATAATTTTGAACTTTATATTTTATTCTCGATACGTAGTTTTGTTTTATGCAAAAGAACTCGATTTTTTGTAATTTCGAAATTGATATTTTATTTTGGATCCCTACTTTTGTTTTACAAAAAGAACTCAATTTTTAGTAATTTGGATATTTATATTTTATTCTCGATATGTACTTTGGTTTTATGGAAAAGAACTCAATTTTTTGTACTTTCGAAATTTATATTTTATTTTGGATCCCTACTTTTGTTTTACAAAAAGAACTCAATTTTTAGTAATTTGGATATTTATATTTTATTTTCGACCCGTACTTTTGTTTCACAAAAAGAATTCAATTTTTAATAATTTCGAACTTGATATATTATTTTTCATCCGTAGTCTTGTTTTACCATAAAGAAACTCAATTTTTCATAATTTTGAAATTTGTATTTTATTCTCGATACGTACTTTTGTTTCATGCAAAAGAACTCTATTTTTTGTAATTTCGAAATTGATATTTTACTTTCGATCCCTACATTTGTTTTATAAAAAGAACTCAATTTTTAGTAATTTGGATACTCATATTTTATTCTCTATATGTAATTCGGTTTTATGCAAAAGAACTCAATTTTTTCTAATTTCGAAATTTATATTTTATTTTGGATCCCTACTTTTGTTTTACAAAAAGAACTCAATTTTTAGTAATTTGGATATTTATATTTTATTTTCGGTATGTACTTTGGTTTTATGCAAAAGAACTCAATTTTTTGTAATTTCGAAATTGATATTTTATTTTGGATCCCTACTTTTGTTTTACAAAAAGAACTCAATTTTTTGTAATTTGAAAATTTATATTTGATTCTCAATACGTACTTTTTTTTATGCAAAAGAACTCGATTTTTTGTAATTTCGAAATTGAAATTTTATTTTGGATCCCTACTTTTGTTTTACAAAAAGAACTCAATTTTTAGTAATTTGGATATCTATATTTTATTCTCGATATGTACTTTGGTTTTATGCAAAAGAACTCAATTTTTTCTAATTTCGAAATTTATATTTTATTTTGGATCCCTACTTTTGTTTTACAAAAAGAACTCAATTTTTAGTAATTTGGATATTTATATTTTATTTTCGATCCGTACTTTTGTTTCACAAATAGAATTCAATTTTTAATAATTTCGAACTTGATATATTATTTTTCATCCGTAGTTTTGTTTTACAAAAAAGAAACTCAATTTTTCATAATTTTGAAATTTATACTTTATTCTCGATACGTAGTTTTGCATTATGCAAAAGAACTCGATTTTTTGTAATTTCGAAATTGATATTTTATTTTGGATCCCTAATTTTGTTTTACAAAAAGAAATCAATTTTTAGTAATTTGGATATTTATACTTTATTCTCGATATATACTTTGGTTTTATGCAAAAGAACTCAATTTTACTGAAATTTCAAAATTTATATTTTATTTTGGATCCCTACTTTTGTTTTACAAAAAGAACTCAATTTTTAGTAATTTGGATATTCATATTTTATTTTCAATATGTACTTTGGTTTTATGCAAAAGAACTCAATTTTTTGTAATTTCGAAATTGATATTTTATTTTGGATCCCTAATTTTGTTTTACAAAAAGAAATCAATTTTTAGTAATTTGGATATTTATATTTTATTCTCGATATGTACTTTGTTTTATGCAAAAGAACTCAATTTTTTGTACTTTCGAAATTTATATTTTATTTTGGATCCCTACTTTTGTTTTACAAAAAGAACTCAATTTTTAGTAATTTGGATATTTATATTTTATTTTCGATCCGTACTTTTGTTTCACAAATAGAATTCAATTTTTAATAATTTTGAACTTGATATATTATTTTTCATCCATAGTTTTGTTTTACAAAAAAAGAAACTCAATTTTTCATAATTTTGAAATTTATATTTTATTCTCGATATGTACTGTTGTTTTATGCAAAACAACTCAATTTTTTGTAATTTCGAAATTGATATTTTATTTTGGATCCCTACTTTTGTTTTACAAAAAGAACTCAATTTTTAGTAATTTGGATATTTATATTTTATTCTCGATATGTACTTTGGTTTTATGCAAAAGAACTCAATTTTTTGTAATTTCGGAATTGATATTTTATTTTGGATTCCTACTTTTGTTTTACAAAAAGAACTCAATTTTTAGTAATTTGGATATTTATACTTTATTCTCGATATATACTTTGGTTTTATGCAAAAGAACTCAATTTTACTGAAATTTCGAAATTTATATTTTATTTTGGATCCCTACTTTTGTTTTACAAAAAGAACTCAATTTTTAGTAATTTGGATATTTATATTTTATTTTCGATATGTACTTTGGTTTTATGCAAAAGAACTCAATTTTTTGTAATTTCGAAATTGATATTTTATTTTGGATCCCTACTTTTGTTTTACAAAAAGAAGTCAATTTTTAGTAATTTGGATATTTATATTTTATTCTCGATATGTACTTTGGTTTTATGCAAAAGAACTCAATTTTTTGTAATTTCGAAATTTATATTTTATTTTGGATCCCTACTTTTGTTTTACAAAAAGAACTCAATTTTTAGTAATTTGGATATTTATATTTTATTTTCGATCCGTACTTTTGTTTCACAAATAGAATTCAATTTTTAATAATTTCGAACTTGATATATTATTTTTCATCCATAGTTTTGTTTTACAAAAAAGAAACTCAATTTTTCATAATTTTGAAATTTATATTTTATTCTCGATACGTACTTTTGTTTTATGCAAAAGAACTCAATTTTTTGTAATTTCGAAATTGATATTTTATTTTGGATCCCTACTTTTGTTTTACAAAAAGAAATCAATTTTTAGTAATTTGGATATTTATACTTTATTCTCGATATATACTTTGGTTTTATGCAAAAGAACTCAATTTTTTGTAATTTCGAAATTTATATTTTATTTTGGATCCCTACTTTTGTTTTACAAAAAGAACTCAATTTTTAGTAATTTAGATATTTATATTTTATTTTCGATCCGTACTTTTGTTTCACAAATAGAATTCAATTTTTAATAATTTCGAACTTGATATATTATTTTTCATCCGTAGTTTTGTTTTACAAAAAAGAAACTCAATTTTTCATAATTTTGAAATTTATATTTTATTCTCGATACGTAGTTTTGCATTATGCAAAAGAACTCGATTTTTTGAAATTTCGAAATTGATATTTTATTTTGGATCCCTAATTTTGTTTTACAAAAAGAAATCAATTTTTAGTAATTTGGATATTTATACTTTATTCTTGATATATACTTTGGTTTTATGCAAAAGAACTCAATTTTACTGAAATTTCGAAATTGATATTTTATTTTGGATCCCTACTTTTGTTTTACAAAAAGAACTCAATTTTTAGTAATTTGGATATTTATATTTTATTTTCGATATGTACTTTGGTTTTATGCAAAAGAACTCAATTTTTTGTAATTTCGAAATTGATATTTTATTTTGGATACCTACTTTTGTTTTACAAAAAGAACTCAATTTTTAGTAATTTGGATATTTATATTTTATTCTCGATATGTACTTTGGTTTTATGCAAAAGAACTCAATTTTTTGTAATTTCGAAATTTATATTTTATTTTGGATCCCTACTTTTGTTTTACAAAAAGAACTCAATTTTTAGTAATTTGGATATTTATATTTAATTTTCGATCCGTACTTTTGTTTCACAAATAGAATTCAATTTTTAATAATTTTGAACTTGATATATTATTTTTCATCCATAGTTTTGTTTTACAAAAAAGAAACTCAATTTTTCATGATTTTGAAATTTATATTTTATTCTCGATACGTACTTTTGTTTTATGCAAAAGAACTCAATTTTTTGTAATTTCGAAATTGATATTTTATTTTGGATCCCTACTTTTGTTTTACAAAAAGAAATCAATTTTTAGTAATTTGGATATTTATACTTTATTCTCGATATATACTTTGGTTTTATGCAAAAGAACTCAATTTTTTTGAAATTTTGAAATTTATATTTTATTTTGGATCCCTACTTTTGTTTTACAAAAAGAACTCAATTTTTAGTAATTTGGATATTTATATTTTATTTTCGATCCATACTTTTGTTTCACAAAACGAATTAAATTTTTAATAATTTCGAACTTGATATATTATTTTTCTTCCATAGTTTTGTTTTACAAAAAACAAACTTAATTTTTCATAATTTTGAACTTTATATTTTATTCTCGATACGTAGTTTTGTTTTATGCAAAAGAACTCGATTTTTTGTAATTTCGAAATTGATATTTTATTTTGGATCCCTACTTTTGTTTTACAAAAAGAACTCAATTTTTAGTAATTTGGATATTTATATTTTATTCTCGATATGTACTTTGGTTTTATGGAAAAGAACTCAATTTTTTGTACTTTCGAAATTTATATTTTATTTTGGATCCCTACTTTTGTTTTACAAAAAGAACTCAATTTTTAGTAATTTGGATATTTATATTTTATTTTCGACCCGTACTTTTGTTTCACAAAAAGAATTCAAATTTTAATAATTTCGAACTTGATATATTATTTTTCATCCGTAGTCTTGTTTTACCATAAAGAAACTCAATTTTTCATAATTTTGAAATTTGTATTTTATTCTCGATACGTACTTTTGTTTCATGCAAAAGAACTCTATTTTTTGTAATTTCGAAATTGATATTTTACTTTCGATCCCTACATTTGTTTTATAAAAAGAACTCAATTTTTAGTAATTTGGATACTCATATTTTATTCTCTATATGTAATTTGGTTTTATGCAAAAGAACTCAATTTTTTCTAATTTCGAAATTGATATTTTATTTTGGATCCCTACTTTTGTTTTACAAAAAGAACCCAATTTTTAGTAATTTGGATATTTATATTTTATTTTCCATCCGTACTTTTGTTTCACAAATAGAATTCAATTTTTAATAATTTCGAACTTGATATATTATTTTTCATCCGTAGTTTTGTTTTACAAAAAAGAAACTCAATTTTTCATAATTTTGAAATTTATATTTTATTCTCGATACGTAGTTTTGCATTATGCAAAAGAACTCCATTTTTTGTAATTTCGAAATTGATATTTTATTTTGGATCCCTAATTTTGTTTTACAAAAAGAAATCAATTTTTAGTAATTTGGATATTTATACTTTATTCTCGATATATACTTTGGTTTTATGCAAAAGAACTCAATTTTACTGAAATTTCGAAATTTATATTTTATTTTGGATCCCTACTTTTGTTTTACAAAAAGAACTCAATTTTTAGTAATTTGGATATTTATATTTTATTTTCAATATGTACTTTGGTTTTATGCAAAAGAACTCAATTTTTTGTAATTTCGAAATTGATATTTTATTTTGGATCCCTACTTTTGTTTTACAAAAAGAAGTCAATTTTTAGTAATTTGGATATTTATATTTTATTCTCGATATGTACTTTGGTTTTATGGAAAAGAACTCAATTTTTTGTACTTTCAAAATTTATATTTTATTTTGGATCCCTACTTTTGTTTTACAAAAAGAACTCAATTTTTAGTAATTTGGATATTTATATTTTATTTTCGATCCGTACTTTTGTTTCACAAATAGAATTCAATTTTTAATAATTTTGAACTTGATATATTATTTTTCATCCCTAGTTTTATTTTACAAAAAAGAAACTCAATTTTTCATAATTTTGAAATTTATATTTTATTCTCGATATGTACTGTTGTTTTATGCAAAACAACTCAATTTTTTGTAATTTCGAAATTGATATTTTATTTTGGATCCCTACTTTTGTTTTACAAAAAGAACTCAATTTTTAGTAATTTGGATATTTATATTTTATTCTCGATATGTACTTTGGTTTTATGCAAAAGAACTCAATTTTTTTGAAATTTCGAAATTTATATTTTATTTTGGATCCCTAATTTGGTTTTACAAAAGAACTCAATTTTTAGTAATTTGGATATTTATATTTTATTTTCGATCTGTACTTTTGTTTCACAAATCGAATTAAATTTTTAATAATTTCGAACTTGATATATTATTTTTCTTCCATAGTTTTGTTTTACAAAAAAGAAACTCAATTTTTCATAATTTTGAAATTTATATTTTATTCTCGATACGTAGTTTTGTTTTATGCAAAAGAACTCGATTTTTTGTAATTTCGAAATTGATATTTTATTTTGGATCCCTACTTTTGTTTTACAAAAAGAACTCAATTTTTAGTAATTTGGATATTTATATTTTATTCTCGATATGTACTTTGGTTTTATGGAAAAGAACTCAATTTTTTGTAATTTCGAAATTTATATTTTATTTTGGATCCCTACTTTTGTTTTACAGAAAGAACTGAATTTTTAGTAATTTGCATATTTATATTTATTCTCGATATGTACTTTGGTTTTATGCAAAAGAACTCAATTTTTTGTAATTTCGAAATTTATATTTTATTTTGGATCCCTACTTTTGTTTTACAAAAAGAACTCAATTTTTAGTAATTTGGATATTTATATTTTATTTTCGATCCGTACTTTTGTTTCACAAATAGAATTCAATTTTTAATAATTTCGAACTTGATATATTATTTTTCATCCGTAGTTTTGTTTTACAAAAAAGAAACTCAATTTTTCATAATTTTGAAATTTATATTTTATTCTCGATACGTAGTTTTGCATTATGCAAAAGAACTCGATTTTTTGTAATTTCGAAATTGATATTTTATTTTGGATCCCGAATTTTGTTTTACAAAAAGAAATCAATTTTTAGTAATTTGGATATTTATACTTTATTCTCGATATATACTTTGGTTTTATGCAAAAGAACTCAATTTTACTGAAATTTCGAAATTTATATTTTATTTTGGATCCCTACTTTTGTTTTACAAAAAGAACTCAATTTTTAGTAATTTGGATATTTATACTTTATTCTCGATATATACTTTGGTTTTATGCAAAAGAACTCAATTTTTTTGAAATTTTGAAATTTATATTTTATTTTCGATCCCTAATTTTGTTTTACAAAAAGAACTCAATTTTTAGTAATTTGGATATTTATATTTTATTTTCGATCCGTACTTTTGTTTCACAAATCGAATTAAATTTTTAATAATTTCGAACTTGATATATAATTTTTCTTCCATAGTTTTGTTTTACAAAAAAGAAACTCAATTTTTCATAATTTTGAAATTTATATTTTATTCTCGATACGTACTTTTGTTTTATGCAAAAGAACTCGATTTTTTGTAATTTCGAAATTGATATTTTATTTTGGATCCCTACTTTTGTTTTACAAAAAGAACTCAATTTTAAGTAATTTGGATATTTATATTTTATTCTCGATATGTACTTTGATTTTATGCAAAAAGAACTCAAGTTTTTGTAATTTCGAAATTGATATTTTATTTTGGATCCCTACTTTTGTTTTACAAAAAGAACTCAATTTTTAGTAATTAGGATATTTATATTTTATTCTCAATATGTACTTTGGTTTTATGGAAAAGAACTCAATTTTTTGTAATTTCGAAATTGAAATTTTATTTTGGATCCCTACTTTTGTTTTACAAAAAGAACTCAATTTTTAGTAATTTGGATATTTATATTTTATTTTCGATCCGTACTTTTGTTTCACAAATAGAATTCAATTTTTAATAATTGCGAACTTGATATATTATTTTTCATCCATAGTTTTGTTTTACAAAAAAGATACTCAATTTTTCATAATTTTGAAATTTATATTTTATTCTCGATATGTACTTTGGTTTTATGGAAAAGAACTCAATTTTAGTAATTTCGAAATTGATATTTTATTTTGGATCCCTACTTTTGTTTTACAAAAAAGAACTCAATTTTTAGTAATTTGGATATTTATATTTTATTCTCGATATGTACATTGGTTTTATGCAAAAGAACTCAATATTTTGTAATTTCTAAATTGATATTTTATTTTGGATCCCTACTTTTGTTTTACAAAAAGAACTCAATTTTTAGTAATTTGGATACTGATATTTTATTTTCGATCCGTACTTTTGTTTCACAAATAGAATTCAACTTTTAATAATTTCGAACTTGATATATTATTTTTCATCCATAGTTTTGTTTTACAAAAAGGAAACTCAATTTTTCATAATTTTGAAATTTATATTTTATTCTCGATACGTACTTTTGTTTTATGCAAAAGAACTCGATTTTTTGTAATTTCGAAATTGATATTTTATTTTGGATCCCTACTTTTGTTTTACAAAAAGAACTCAATTTTAAGTAATTTGGATATTTATATTTTATTCTCGATATGTACTTTGATTTTATGCAAAAAGAACTCAAGTTTTTGTAATTTCGAAATTGATATCTTATTTTGGATCCCTACTTTTGTTTTACAAGAAGAACTCAATTTTTAGTAATTAGGATATTTATATTTTATTCTCAATATGTACTTTGGTTTTATGGAAAAGAACTCAATTTTTTGTAATTTCGAAATTGAAATTTTATTTTGGATCCCTACTTTTGTTTTACAAAAAGAACTCAATTTTTAGTAATTTGGATATTTATATTTTATTTTCGATCCGTACTTTTGTTTCACAAATAGAATTCAATTTTTAATAATTGCGAACTTGATATATTATTTTTCATCCATAGTTTTGTTTTACAAAAAGATACTCAATTTTTCATAATTTTGAAATTTATATTTTATTCTCGATATGTACTTTGGTTTTATGGAAAAGAACTCAATTTTTTGTAATTTCGAAATTGAAATTTTATTTTGGATCCCTACTTTTGTTTTACAAAAAGAACTCAATTTTTAGTAATTTGGATATTTATATTTTATTCTCGATATGTACATTGGTTTTATGCAAAAGAACTCAATATTTTGTAATTTCTAAATTGATATTTTATTTTGGATCCCTACTTTTGTTTTACAAAAAGAACTCAATTTTTAGTAATTTGCATATTTATATTTTATTCTCGTTTTGTACTTTGGTTTTATGCAAAAGAACTCAATTTTTTGTAATTTCGAAATTGATATCTTATTTTGGATCCCTACTTTTGTTTTACAAAAAGAACTCAACTTTTAGTAATTAGGATATTTATATTTTATTCTCGATATGAACTTTGGTTTTATAGAAAAGAACTCAAGTTTTTGTAATCTCGAAATTTATATTTTATTTTGGATCCCTACTTTTGTTATATAAAAAGAACTCAATTTTTAGTAATTTGCATATTTATATTTTATTCTGGATATGTACTTTGGTTTTATGGAAAAGAATTCAATTTTTTGTAATTTCGAAATTGAAATTTTATTTTGGATCCCTACTTTTGTTTTACAAAAAGAACTCAATTTTTAGTAATTTGGATATTTATATTTTATTTTCGATCCGTACTTTTGTTTAACAAATAGAATTCAATTTTTAATAATTGCGAACTTGATATATTATTTTTCATCCATAGTTTTGTTTTACAAAAAAGATACTCAATTTTTCATAATTTTGAAATTTATATTTTATTCTCGATACGTACTTTGGTTTTATGGAAAAGAACTCAATTTTTTGTAATTTCGAAATTGATATTTTATTTTGGATCCCTACTTTTGTTTTACACAAAAAAACTCAATTTTTAGTAATTTGGATATTTATATTTTATTCTCGATATGTACATTGGTTTTATGCAAAAGAACTCAATATTTTGTAATTTCTAAATTGATATTTTATTTTAGATCTCTACTTTTGTTTTACAAAAAGAACTCAATTTTTAGTAATTTGCATATTTATATTTTATTCTCGTTTTGTACTTTGGTTTTATGCAAAAGAACTCAATTTTTTGTAATTTCGAAATTGATATCTTATTTTGGATCCCTACTTTTGTTTTACAAAAAGAACTCAACTTTTAGTAATTAGGATATTTATATTTTATTCTCGATATGAACTTTGGTTTTATAGAAAAGAACTCAAGTTTTTGTAATCTCGAAATTTATATTTTATTTTGGATCCCTACTTTTGTTATATAAAAAGAACTCAATTTTTAGTAATTTGCATATTTATATTTTATTCTGGATATGTACTTTGGTTTTATGGAAAAGAACTCAATTTTTTGTAATTTCGAAATTGAAATTTTATTTTGGATCCCTACTTTTGTTTTACAAAAAGAACTCAATTTTTAGTAATTTGGATATTTATATTTTATTTTCGATCCGTACTTTTGTTTCACAAATAGAATTCAATTTTTAATAATTGCGAACTTGATATATTATTTTTCATCCATAGTTTTGTTTTACAAAAAAGATACTCAATTTTTCATAATTTTGAAATTTATATTTTATTCTCGATATGTACTTTGGTTTTATGGAAAAGAACTCAATTTTTTGTAATATCGAAATTTATATTTTATTTTGGATCCCTACTTTTGTTTTACAAAAAGAACTCAATTTTTAGTAATTTGGATATTTATATTTTATTCTCGATATGTACATTGGTTTTATACAAAAGAACTCAATATTTTGTAATTTCTAAATTGATATTTTATTTTGGATCCCTACTTTTGTTTTACAAAAAGAACTCAATTTTTAGTAATATGCATATTTATATTTTATTCTCGTTTTGTACTTTGGTTTTATGCAAAAGAACTCAATTTTTGTTAATTTCGAAATTGATATCTTATTTTGGATCTCTACTTTTGTTTTACAAAAAGAACTCAATTTTTAGTAATTAGGATATTTATATTTTATTCTCGATACGTACTTTGGTTTTATGGAAAAGAACTCAAGTTTTTGTAATTTCGAATATTATATTTTATTTTGGATCCCTACTTTTGTTTTACAAAAAGAACTCAATTTTTAGTAATTTGGATATTTATATTTTATTCTCGATATGTACTTTGGTTTTATGGAAAAGAACTCAATTTTTTGTAATTTCGAAATTTATATTTTATTTTGGATCCCTACTTTTGTTTTACAAAAAGAACTAAATTTTTAGTAAGTTGGATATTTATATTTTATTTTCGATCCGTACTTTTCTTTCACAAATAGAATTCAATTTTTAATAATTGCGAACTTGATATATTATTTTTCATCCATAGTTTTGTTTTACAAAAAAGATACTCAATTTTTCATAATTTTGAAATTTATATTTTATTCTCGATACGTACTTTGGTTTTATGGAAAAGAACTCAATTTTTTGTAATTTCGAAATTTATATTTTATTTTGGATCCCTACTTTTGTTTTACAAAAAGAACTCAATTTTTAGTAATTTGGATATTTATATTTTATTCTCGATATGTACTTTGGTTTTATGCAAAAGAACTCTATTTTTTGTAATTTCGAAATTGATATCTTATTTTGGATCCCTACTTTTGTTTTACAAAAAGAACTCAATTTTTAGTAAATAGGATATTTATATTTTATTCTCAATATGTACTTTGGTTTTATGGAAAAGAACTCAATTTTTTGTAATTTCGAAATTTATATTTTATTTTGGATCCCTACTTTTGTTTTACAAAAAGAACTCAATTTGTAGTAATTTGGATATTTATATTTTATTTTCGATCCGTACTTTTGTTTCACAAATAGAATTCAATTTTTAATAATTTCGAACTTGATATATTATTTTTCATCCGTAGTTTTGTTTTACAAAAAAGAAACTCAATTTTTCATAATTTTTGAAATTTATATTTTATTCTCGATACGTACTTTTGTTTTATGCAAAAGAACTCAATTTTTGTAATTTCGAAATTTATATTTTATTTTGGATCCCTACTTTTGTTTTACAAAAAGAACTCAATTTTTAGTAATTTGGATATTCATATTTTATTCTCGATATGTACATTGGTTTTATACAAAAGAACTCAATATTTTGTAATTTCTAAATTGATATTTTTTTTTGGATCGCTACTTTTGTTTTACAAAAAGAACTCAATTTTTAGTAATTTGCATATTTATATTTTATTCTCGTTATGTACTTTGGTTTTATGCAAAAGAACTCAATTTTTTGTAATTTTGAAATTGATATCTTATTTTGGATCCCTACTTTTGTTTTACAAAAAGAACTGAATTTTTAGTAATTAGGATATTTATATTTTATTCTCGATATGTACTTTGGTTTTATGGAAAAGAACTCAATTTTTTGTAATTTCGAAATTTATATTTTATTTTGGATCCCTACTTTTGTTATACAAAAAGAACTCAATTTTTAGTAATTTGGATATTTATATTTTATTCTGGATATGTACTTTGGTTTTATGCAAAAGAACTCAATTTTTTGTAATTTCGAAATTGATATTTTATTTTGGATCCCTACTTTTGTTTTACAAAAAGAACTCAATTTTTAGTAATTTGGATATTTATATTTTATTTTCGATCCGTACTTTTGTTTCACAAATAGAATTCAACTTTTAATAATTTCGAACTTGATATATTATTTTTCATCCATAGTTTATTTTACAAAAAACAAACTCAATTTTTCATAATTTTGAAATTTATATTTTGTTCTCGATACGTACTTTTGTTTTATGCAAAAAAACACAACTTTTTGTAATTTCGAAATTGATATTTTATTTTGGATCCCTACTTTTGTTTTACAAAAACAACTCAATTTTTAGTAATTTGGATATTTATATTTTATTTTCGATCCGTACTTTTGTTTCACAAATAGAATTGAATTTTTAATAATTGCGAACTTGATATATTATTTTTTTTTCATCCATAGTTTTGTTTTACAAAAAAGATACTCAATTTTTCATAATTTTGAAATTTATATTTTATTCTCGATACGTACTTTGGTTTTACGGAAAAGAACTCAATTTTTTGTAATTTCGAAATTTATATTTTATTTTGGATCCCTACTTTTGTTTTATAAAAAGAACTCAATTTTTAGTAATTTGGATATTTATATTTTATTCTCGATATGTACATTGGTTTTATACAAAAGAACTCAATATTTTGTAATTTCTAAATTGATATTTTATTTTGGATCCCTACTTTTGTTTTACAAAAAGAACTCAATTTTTAGTAATATGCATATTTATATTTTATTCTCGTTTTGTACTTTGGTTTTATGCAAAAGAACTCAATTTTTGTTAATTTCGAAATTGATATCTTATTTTGGATCCCTACTTTTGTTTTACAAAAAGAACTCAATTTTTAGTAATTAGGATATTTATATTTTATTCTCGATATGTACTTTGGTTTTATGTAAAAGAACTCAAGTTTTTGTAATTTCGAAATTTATATTTTATTTTGGATCCCTACTTTTGTTTTACAAAAAGAACTCAATTTTTAGTAATTTGAAAATTTATATTTTATTTTCGATACGTACTTTTGTTTTATGCAAAAGAACTCGATTTTTTGTAATTTCGAAATTGAAATTTTATTTTGGATCCCTACTTTTGTTTTACAAAAAGAACTCAATTTTTAGTAATTTGGATATTTATATTTTATTTTCGATCCGTACTTTTGTTTCACAAATAGAATTCAATTTTTAATAATTTCGAAATTGATATATTATTTTTCATCCGTAGTTTTGTTTTACAAAAAACACACTCAATTTTTCATAATTTTGAAAGTTATATTTTTTTCTCGATACGTACTTTGGTTTTATGGAAAAGAACTCAATTTTTTGTAATTTGGAAATTTATATTTTATTTTGGATCCCTACTTTTGTTCTACAAAAAGAACTCAATTTTTAGTAATTTGGATACTGATATTTTATTTTCGATCCGTACTTTTGTTTCACAAATAGAATTCAACTTTTAATAATTTCGAACTTGATATATTATTTTTCATCCATAGTTTTGTTTTACAAAAAAGAAACTCAATTTTTCATAATTTTGAAATTTATATTTTATTCTCGATACGTACTTTTGTTTTATGCAAAAGAACTCGATTTTTTGTAATTTCGAAATTGATATTTTATTTTGGATCCCTACTTTTGTTTTACAAAAAGAACTCAATTTTAAGTAATTTGGATATTTATATTTTATTCTCGATATGTACTTTGATTTTATGCAAAAAGAACTCAAGTTTTTGTAATTTCGAAATTGATATCTTATTTTGGATCCCTACTTTTGTTTTACAAAAAGAACTCAATTTTTAGTAATTAGGATATTTATATTTTATTCTCAATATGTACTTTGGTTTTATGCAAAAGAACTCAATTTTTTGTAATTTCGAAATTGAAATTTTATTTTGGATCCCTACTTTTGTTTTACAAAAAGAACTCAATTTTTAGTAATTTGGATATTTATATTTTATTTTCGATCCGTACTTTTGTTTCACAAATAGAATTCAATTTTTAATAATTGCGAACTTGATATATTATTTTTCATCCATAGTTTTGTTTTACAAAAAAGATACTCAATTTTTCATAATTTTGAAATTTATATTTTATTCTCGATACGTACTTTGGTTTTATGGAAAAGAACTCAATTTTTTGTAATTTCGAAATTTATATTTTATTTTGGATCCCTACTTTTGTTTTACAAAAAGAACTCAATTTTTAGTAATTTGGATATTTATATTTTATTCTCGATATGTACATTGGTTTTATGCAAAAGAACTCAATATTTTGTAATTTCTAAATTGATATTTTATTTTGGATCCCTACTTTTGTTTTACAAAAAGAACTCAATTTTTAGTAATTTGCATATTTATATTTTATTCTCGTTTTGTACTTTGGTTTTATGCAAAAGAACTCAATTTTTGTAATTTCGAAATTGATATCTTATTTTGGATCCCTACTTTTGTTTTACAAAAGAACTCAACTTTTAGTAATTAGGATATTTATATTTTATTCTCGATATGAACTTTGGTTTTATAGAAAAGAACTCAAGTTTTTGTAATCTCGAAATTTATATTTTATTTTGGATCCCTACTTTTGTTATATAAAAAGAACTCAATTTTTAGTAATTTGCATATTTATATTTTATTCTGGATATGTACTTTGGTTTTATGGAAAAGAACTCAATTTTTTGTAATTTCGAAATTGAAATTTTATTTTGGATCCCTACTTTTGTTTTACAAAAAGAACTCAATTTTTAGTAATTTGGATATTTATATTTTATTTTCGATCCGTACTTTTGTTTAACAAATAGAATTCAATTTTTAATAATTGCGAACTTGATATATTATTTTTCATCCATAGTTTTGTTTTACAAAAAGATACTCAATTTTTCATAATTTTGAAATTTATATTTTATTCTCGATCACGTACTTTGGTTTTATGGAAAAGAACTCAATTTTTGTAATTTCGAAATTGATATTTTATTTTGGATCCCTACTTTTGTTTTACAAAAAGAACTCAATTTTTAGTAATTTGGATATTTATATTTTATTCTCGATATGTACATTGGTTTTATGCAAAAGAACTCAATATTTTGTAATTTCTAAATTGATATTTTATTTTGGATCTCTACTTTTGTTTTACAAAAGAACTCAATTTTTAGTAATTTGCATATTTATATTTTATTCTCGTTTTGTACTTTGGTTTTATGCAAAAGAACTCAATTTTTTGTAATTTCGAAATTGATATCTTATTTTGGATCCCTACTTTTGTTTTACAAAAGAACTCAACTTTTAGTAATTAGGATATTTATATTTTATTCTCGATATGAACTTTGGTTTTATAGAAAAGAACTCAAGTTTTTGTAATCTCGAAATTTATATTTTATTTTGGATCCCTACTTTTGTTATATAAAAAGAACTCAATTTTTAGTAATTTGCATATTTATATTTTATTCTGGATATGTACTTTGGTTTTATGGAAAAGAACTCAATTTTTTGTAATTTCGAAATTGAAATTTTATTTTGGATCCCTACTTTTGTTTTACAAAAAGAACTCAATTTTTAGTAATTTGGATATTTATATTTTATTTTCGATCCGTACTTTTGTTTCACAAATAGAATTCAATTTTTAATAATTGCGAACTTGATATATTATTTTTCATCCATAGTTTTGTTTTACAAAAAGATACTCAATTTTTCATAATTTTGAAATTTATATTTTATTCTCGATACGTACTTTGGTTTTATGGAAAAGAACTCAATTTTTTGTAATATCGAAATTTATATTTTATTTTGGATCCCTACTTTTGTTTTACAAAAGAACTCAATTTTTAGTAATTTGGATATTTATATTTTATTCTCGATATGTACATTGGTTTTATACAAAAGAACTCAATATTTTGTAATTTCTAAATTGATATTTTATTTTGGATCCCTACTTTTGTTTTACAAAAGAACTCAATTTTTAGTAATATGCATATTTATATTTTATTCTCGTTTTGTACTTTGGTTTTATGCAAAAGAACTCAATTTTTGTTAATTTCGAAATTGATATCTTATTTTGGATCCCTACTTTTGTTTTACAAAAAGAACTCAATTTTTAGTAATTAGGATATTTATATTTTATTCTCGATACGTACTTTGGTTTTATGGAAAAGAACTCAAGTTTTTGTAATTTCGAAATTGATATTTTATTTTGGATCCCTACTTTTGTTTTAGAAAAAGAACTCAATTTTTAGTAATTTGGATATTTACATTTTATTCTCGATATGTACTTTGGTTTTATGGAAAAGAACTCAATTTTTTGTAATTTCGAAATTTATATTTTATTTTGGATCCCTACTTTTGTTTTACAAAAGAACTAAATTTTTAGTAAGTTGGATATTTATATTTTATTTTCGATCCGTACTTTTCTTTCACAAATAGAATTCAATTTTTAATAATTGCGAACTTGATATATTATTTTTCATCCATAGTTTTGTTTTACAAAAAGATACTCAATTTTTCATAATTTTGAAATTTATATTTTATTCTCGATACGTACTTTGGTTTTATGGAAAAGAACTCAATTTTTTGTAATTTCGAAATTTATATTTTATTTTGGATATTTATATTTTATTCTCGATATGTACTTTGGTTTTATGCAAAAGAACTCTATTTTTTGTAATTTCGAAATTGATATCTTATTTTGGATCCCTACTTTTGTTTTACAAAAGAACTCAATTTTTAGTAAATAGGATATTTATATTTTATTCTCAATATGTACTTTGGTTTTATGGAAAAGAACTCAATTTTTTGTAATTTCGAAATTTATATTTTATTTTGGATCCCTACTTTTGTTTTACAAAAGAACTCAATTTGTAGTAATTTGGATATTTATATTTTATTTTCGATCCGTACTTTTGTTTCACAAATAGAATTCAATTTTTAATAATTTCGAACTTGATATATTATTTTTCATCCGTAGTTTTGTTTTACAAAAAAGAAACTCAATTTTTCATAATTTTTGAAATTTATATTTTATTCTCGATACGTACTTTTGTTTTATGCAAAAGAACTCAATTTTTTGTAATTTCGAAATTTATATTTTATTTTGGATCCCTACTTTTGTTTTACAAAAAGAACTCAATTTTTAGTAATTTGGATATTCATATTTTATTCTCGATATGTACATTGGTTTTATACAAAAGAACTCAATATTTTGTAATTTCTAAATTGATATTTTTTTTTGGATCGCTACTTTTGTTTTACAAAAAGAACTCAATTTTTAGTAATTTGCATATTTATATTTTATTCTCGTTATGTACTTTGGTTTTATGCAAAAGAACTCAATTTTTTGTAATTTTGAAATTGATATCTTATTTTGGATCCCTACTTTTGTTTTACAAAAAGAACTGAATTTTTAGTAATTAGGATATTTATATTTTATTCTCGATATGTACTTTGGTTTTATGCAAAAGAACTCAATTTTTTGTAATTTCGAAATTTATATTTTATTTTGGATCCCTACTTTTGTTATACAAAAAGAACTCAATTTTTAGTAATTTGGATATTTATATTTTATTCTGGATATGTACTTTGGTTTTATGCAAAAGAACTCAATTTTTTGTAATTTCGAAATTTATATTTTATTTTGGATCCCTACTTTTGTTTTACAAAAAGAACTCAATTTTTAGTAATTTGGATATTTATATTTTATTTTCGATCCGTACTTTTGTTTCACAAATAGAATTCAACTTTTAATAATTTCGAACTTGATATATTATTTTTCATCCATAGTTTATTTTACAAAAAACAAACTCAATTTTTCATAATTTTGAAATTTATATTTTGTTCTCGATACGTACTTTTGTTTTATGCAAAAAAACACAACTTTTTGTAATTTCGAAATTGATATTTTATTTTGGATCCCTACTTTTGTTTTACAAAAACAACTCAATTTTTAGTAATTTGGATATTTATATTTTATTTTCGATCCGTACTTTTGTTTCACAAATAGAATTGAATTTTTAATAATTGCGAACTTGATATATTATTTTTTTTTCATCCATAGTTTTGTTTTACAAAAAAGATACTCAATTTTTCATAATTTTGAAATTTATATTTTATTCTCGATACGTACTTTGGTTTTACGGAAAAGAACTCAATTTTTTGTAATTTCGAAATTTATATTTTATTTTGGATCCCTACTTTTGTTTTATAAAAAGAACTCAATTTTTAGTAATTTGGATATTTATATTTTATTCTCGATATGTACATTGGTTTTATACAAAAGAACTCAATATTTTGTAATTTCTAAATTGATATTTTATTTTGGATCCCTACTTTTGTTTTACAAAAAGAACTCAATTTTTAGTAATATGCATATTTATATTTTATTCTCGTTTTGTACTTTGGTTTTATGCAAAAGAACTCAATTTTTGTTAATTTCGAAATTGATATCTTATTTTGGATCCCTACTTTTGTTTTACAAAAAGAACTCAATTTTTAGTAATTAGGATATTTATATTTTATTCTCGATATGTACTTTGGTTTTATGTAAAAGAACTCAAGTTTTTGTAATTTCGAAATTTATATTTTATTTTGGATCCCTACTTTTGTTTTACAAAAAGAACTCAATTTTTAGTAATTTGAAAATTTATATTTTATTTTCGATCACGTACTTTTGTTTTATGCAAAAGAACTCGATTTTTTGTAATTTCGAAATTGAAATTTTATTTTGGATCCCTACTTTTGTTTTACAAAAGAACTCAATTTTTAGTAATTTGGATATTTATATTTTATTTTCGATCCGTACTTTTGTTTCACAAATAGAATTCAATTTTTAATAATTTCGAAATTGATATATTATTTTTCATCCGTAGTTTTGTTTTACAAAAAACACACTCAATTTTTCATAATTTTGAAAGTTATATTTTTTTCTCGATACGTACTTTGGTTTTATGGAAAAGAACTCAATTTTTTGTAATTTGGAAATTTATATTTTATTTTGGATCCCTACTTTTGTTCTACAAAAAGAACTCAATTTTTAGTAATTTGGATACTGATATTTTATTTTCGATCCGTACTTTTGTTTCACAAATAGAATTCAACTTTTAATAATTTCGAACTTGATATATTATTTTTCATCCATAGTTTTGTTTTACAAAAAGGAAACTCAATTTTTCATAATTTTGAAATTTATATTTTATTCTCGATACGTACTTTTGTTTTATGCAAAAGAACACAACTTTTTGTAATATCGAAATTGATATTTTATTTTGGATCCCTACTTTTGTTTTACAAAAAGAACTCAATTTTTAGTAATTTGGATATTTATATTTTATTTTCTATCCGTACTTTTGTTTCACAAATAGAATTTAATTTTTAATAATTTCGAACTTGATATATTATTTTTCATCCGTAGTTTTGTTTTACAAAAAAGAAAGTCAATTTTTCACAATTTTGAAATTTATATTTTATTCTCGATACGTACTTTTGTTTTATGCAAAAGAACTCAATTTTTTTGTAATTTTGAAATTGATATTTTATTTTTGATCCCTACTTTTGTTTTACAAAAAGAACTCAATTTTTTGTAATTTGGATATTTATATTTTATTCTCGATATGTACTTTGGGTTTACGCAAAAGAACTCAATTTTTTGTAATTTCGAAATTGATATCTTATTTTGGATCCCTACTTTTTTTTTACAAAAAGAACTCAATTTTTAGTAATTTGGATATTTATATTTTATTTTCGATCCGTACTTTTGTTTCACAAATAGAATTCAATTTTTAGTAATTGCGAACTTAATATATTATTTTTCATCCATAGTTTTGTTTTACAAAAAAGATACTCAATTTTTCATAATTTTGAAATTTATATTTTATGCTCGATACGTACTTTGGTTTTATGGAAAAGAACTCAATTTTTTGTAATTTCGAAATTTATATTTTATTTTGGATCCCTACTTTTCTTTTACAAAAAGAACTCAATTTTTAGTAATTTGGATACTTATATTTTATTTTCGATCCGTACTTTTGTTTCACAAATAGAATTCAACTTTTAATAATTTCGAACTTGATATATTATTTTTCATCCATAGTTTTGTTTTACAAAAAAGAAACCCAATTTTTCATAATTTTGAAATTTATATTTTATTTGCGATACGTACTTTTGTTTTATGCAAAACAACTCAATTTTTTGTAATTTCGAAATTGATATTCTATTTTGGATCCCTACTTTTGTTTTACAAAAAGAACTCAATTTTTAGTAATTTGGATATTTATATTTTATTTTCGATCCGTAGGTTTGTTTCACAAATAGAATTCAACTTTTAATAATTTCGAACTTGATATATTATTTTTCATCCATAGTTTATTTTACAAAAAACAAACTCAATTTTTCATAATTTTGAAATTTATATTTTATTCTCGATACGTACTTTTGTTTTATGCAAAAGAACACAACTTTTGGAATTTCGAAATTGATATTTTATTTTGGATCCCTACTTTTGTTTTACAAAAAGAACTCAATTTTTAGTAATTTGGATATTTATATTTTATTTTCGATCCAGTACTTTTGTTTCACAAATAGAATTCAATTTTTAATAATTGCGAACTTGATATATTATTTTTCATCCATAGTTTTGTTTTACAAAAAAGATACTCAATTTTTCATAATTTTGAAATTTATATTTTATTCTCGATACGTACTTTGGTTTTATGGAAAAGAACTCAATTTTTTGTAATTTTGAAATTTATATTTTATTTTGGATCCCTACTTTTCTTTTACAAAAAGAACTCAATTTTTAGTAATTTGGATACTTATATTTTATTTTCGATCCGTACTTTTGTTTCACAAATAGAATTCAACTTTTAATAATTTCGAACTTGATATATTATTTTTCATCCATAGTTTTGTTTTACAAAAAAGAAACTCAATTTTTCATAATTTTGAAATTTATATTTTATTCTCGATACGTACTTTGGTTTTATGGAAAAGAACTCAATTTTTTGTAATTTCGAAATTTATATTTTATTTTGGATCCCTACTTTTCTTTTACAAAAAGAACTCAATTTTTAGTAATTTGGATACTTATATTTTATTTTCGATCCGTACTTTTGTTTCACAAATAGAATTCAACTTTTAATAATTTCGAACTTGATATATTATTTTTCATCCATAGTTTTGTTTTACAAAAAAGAAACTCAATTTTTCATAATTTTTGAAATTTATATTTTATTCGCGATACGTACTTTTGTTTTATGCAAAACAACTCAATTTTTTGTAATTTCGAAATTGATATTCTATTTTGGATCCCTACTTTTGTTTTACAAAAAGAACTCAATTTTTAGTAATTTGGATATTTATATTTTATTTTCGATCCGTAGGTTTGTTTCACAAATAGAATTGAACTTTTAATAATTTCGAACTTGATATATTATTTTTCATCCATAGTTTATTTTACAAAAAACAAACTCAATTTTTCATAATTTTGAAATTTATATTTTATTCTCGATACGTACCTTTGTTTTATGCAAAAGAACACAACTTTTTGGAATTTCGAAATTGATATTTTATTTTGGATCCCTACTTTTGTTTTACAAAAAGAACTCAATTTTTAGTAATTTGGATATTTATATTTTATTTTCGATCCGTACTTTTGTTTCACAAATAGAATTCAATTTTTAATAATTGCGAACTTGATATATTATTTTTCATCCATAGTTTTGTTTTACAAAAAAGATACTCAATTTTTCATAATTTTGAAATTTATATTTTATTCTCGATACGTACTTTGGTTTTATGGAAAAGAACTCAATTTTTTGTAATTTCGAAATTTATATTTTATTTTGGATCCCTACTTATGTTATACAAAAAGAACTCAATTTTTAGTAATTTGGATATTTATATTTTATTCTCGATATGTACTTTGGTTTTATGCAAAAGAACTCAATTTTTTGTAATTTCGAAATTGATATTTTATTTTGGATCCCTACTTTTGTTTTGCAAAAAGAACTCAATTTTTAGTAATTTGGATATTTATATTTTATTTTCGATCCGTAGGTTTGTTTCACAAATAGAATTCAACTTTTAATAATTTCGAACTTGATATATTATTTTTCATCCATAGTTTTGTTTTACAAAAAAAGAAACTCAATTTTTCATAATTTTGAAATTTATATTTTATTCGCGATACGTACTTTTGTTTTATGCAAAACAACTCAATTTTTTATAATTTCGAAATTGATATTCTATTTTGGATCCCTACTTTTGTTTTACAAAAAGAACTCAATTTTTAGTAATTTGGATATTTATATTTTATTTTCGATCCGTAGGTTTGTTTCACAAATAGAATTCAACTTTTAATAATTTCGAACTTGATATATTATTTTTCATCCATAGTTTATTTTACAAAAAACAAACTCAATTTTTCATAATTTTGAAATTTATATTTTATTCTCGATACGTACTTTTGTTTTATGCAAAAGAACACAACTTTTTGTAATTTCGAAATTGATATTTTATTTTGGATCCCTACTTTTGTTTTACAAAAAGAACTCAATTTTTAGTAATTTGGATATTTATATTTTATTTTCGATCCGTACTTTTGTTTCACAAATAGAATTCAATTTTTAATAATTGCGAACTTGATATATTATTTTTCATCCATAGTTTTGTTTTACAAAAAAGATACTCAATTTTTCATAATTTTGAAATTTATATTTTATTCTCGATACGTACTTTGGTTTTATGGAAAAGAACTCAATTTTTTGTAATTTCCAAATTTATATTTTATTTTGGATCCCTACTTTTCTTTTACAAAAAGAACTCAATTTTTAGTAATTTGGATACTTATATTTTATTTTCGATCCGTACTTTTGTTTCACAAATAGAATTCAACTTTTAATAATTTCGAACTTGATATATTATTTTTCATCCATAGTTTTGTTTTACAAAAAAGAAACTCAATTTTTCATAATTTTGAAATTTATATTTTATTCGCGATACGTACTTTTGTTTTATGCAAAACAACTCAATTTTTTGTAATTTTGAAATTGATATTCTATTTTGGATCCCTACTTTTGTTTTACAAAAAGAACTCAATTTTTAGTAATTTGGATATTTATATTTTATTCTCGATATGTACTTTGGTTTTATGCAAAAGAACTCAATTTTTTATAATTTCGAAATTGATATTCTATTTTGGATCCCTACTTTTGTTTTACAAAAAGAACTCAATTTTTAGTAATTTGGATATTTATATTTTATTCTCGATATGTACTTTGGTTTTATGCAAAAGAACTCAATTTTTTGTAATTTCGAAATTGATATTTTATTTTGGATCCCTACTTTTGTTTTACAAAAAGAACTCAATTTTTAGTAATTTGGATATTTATATTTTATTTTCGATCCGTAGGTTTGTTTCACAAATAGAATTCAACTTTTAATAATTTCGAACTTGATATATTATTTTTCATCCATAGTTTTGTTTTACAAAAAAGAAACTCAATTTTTCATAATTTTGAAATTTATATTTTATTCGCGATACGTACTTTTGTTTTATGCAAAACAACTCAATTTTTTATAATTTCGAAATTGATATTCTATTTTGGATCCCTACTTTTGTTTTACAAAAAGAACTCAATTTTTAGTAATTTGGATATTTATATTTTATTTTCGATCCGTACTTTTGTTTTACAAAAAGAATTCAATTTTTAATAATTTCGAACTTGATATATTATTTTTCATCCATAGTTTATTTTACAAAAACAAACTCAATTTTTCATAATTTTGAAATTTATATTTTATTCTCGATACGTACTTTTGTTTTATGCAAAAGAACACAACTTTTTGTAATTTCGAAATTGATATTTTATTTTGGATCCCTACTTTTGTTTTACAAAAAGAACTCAATTTTTAGTAATTTGGATATTTATATTTTATTCTCGATATGTACTTTGGTTTTATGCAAAAGAACACAACTTTTTTGTAATTTCGAAATTGATATTTTATTTTGGATCCCTACTTTTGTTTTACAAAAAGAACTCAATTTTTAGTAATTTGGATATTTATATTTTATTTTCGATCCGTACTTTTGTTTCACAAATAGAATTCAATTTTTAATAATTGCGAACTTGATATATTATTTTTCATCCATAGTTTTGTTTTACAAAAAAGATACTCAATTTTTCATAATTTTGAAATTTATATTTTATTCTCGATACGTACTTTGGTTTTATGGAAAAGAACTCAATTTTTTGTAATTTCGAAATTAATATTTTATTTTGGATCCCTACTTTTGTTTTATAAAAAGAACTCAATTTTTAGTAATTTGGATATTTATATTTTATTCTCGATATGTACATTGGTTTTATACAAAAGAACTCAATATTTTGTAATTTCTAAATTGATATTTTATTTTGGATCCCTACTTTTGTTTTAGAAAAAGAACTCAATTTTTAGTAATTTGCATATTTATATTTTATTCTCGTTATGTACTTTGGTTTTATGCAAAAGAACTCAATTTTTTGTAATTTCGAAATTGATATCTTATTTTGGATCCCTACTTTTGTTTTACAAAAAGAACTGAATTTTTAGTAATTAGGATATTTATATTTTATTCTCGATATGTACTTTGGTTTTATGCAAAAGAACTCAATTTTTTGTAATTTCGAAATTGATATTTTATTTTGGATCCCTACTTTTGTTTTACAAAAAGAACTCAATTTTTAGTGATTTGAAAATTTATATTTTATTCTCGATACGTACTTTTGTTTTATGCAAAAGAACTCGATTTTTTGTAATTTCGAAAGTGAAATTTTATTTTGGATCCCTACTTTTGTTTTACAAAAAGATCTCAATTTTTAGTAATTTGGATATCTATATTTTATTCTCGATATGTACTTTGGTTTTATCCAAAAGAACTCAATTTTTTGTAATTTCGAAATTGATATTTTATTTTGGATCCCTACTTTTGTTTTACAAAAAGAACTCAATTTTTTGTAATTTGAAAATTTATATTTGATTCTGAATACGTACTTTTTTTTATGCAAAAGAACTCGATTTTTTGTAATTTCGAAATTGAAATTTTATTTTGGATCGCTACTTTTGTTTTACAAAAAGAACTCAATTTTTAGTAATTTGAATATTTATATTTTATTCTCGATATGTACATTGGTTTTGTGTAAAAGAACTCAATTTTTTGTAATTTCGAAATTTGTATTTTATTTTGGATCCCTACTTTTGTTTTACAAAAAGAACTCAATTTTTAGTAATTTGGATATTTATATTTTATTTTCGATCCGTACTTTTGTTTCACAAATAGAATTCAATTTTTAATAATTGCGAACTTGATATATTATTTTTCATCCATAGTTTTGTTTTACAAAAAAGATACTCAATTTTTCATAATTTTGAAATTTATATTTTATTCTCGATACGTACTTTGGTTTTATGCAAAAGAACTCAATTTTTGTAATTTCGAAATTTATATTTTATTTTGGATCCCTACTTTTGTTTTACAAAAAGAACTCAATTTTTAGTAATTTGGATATTTATATTTTATTTTCGATCCGTAGGTTTGTTTCACAAATAGAATTCAACTTTTAATAATTTCGAACTTGATATATTATTTTTCATCCATAGTTTATTTTACAAAAAACAAACTCAATTTTTCATAATTTTGAAATTCATATTTTATTCTCGATACGTACTTTTGTTTTATGCAAAAGAACACAACTTTTTGTAATTTCGAAATTGATATTCTATTTTGGATCCCTACTTTTGTTTTACAAAAAGAACTCAATTTTTAGTAATTTGGATATTTATATTTTATTTTCGATCCATAGGTTTGTTTCACAAATAGAATTCAACTTTTAATAATTTCGAACTTGATATATTATTTTTCATCCATAGTTTATTTTACAAAAAACAAACTCAATTTTTCATAATTTTGAAATTTATATTTTATTCTCAATACGTACTTTTGTTTTATGCAAAAGAACACAACTTTTTTGTAATTTCGAAATTGATATTTTATTTTGGATCCCTACTTTTGTTTTACAAAAACAACTCAATTTTTAGTAATTTGGATATTTATATTTTATTTTCGATCCGTACTTTTGTTTCACAAATAGAATTCAATTTTTAATAATTGCGAAGTTGATATATTATTTTTCATCCATAGTTTATTTTACAAAAAACAAACTCAATTTTTCATAATTTTGAAATTTATATTTTATTCTCGATACGTACTTTGGTTTTATGGAAAAGAATTCAATTTTTTGTAATTTGAAAATTTATATTTTATTTTGGATCCCTACTTTTCGTTTACAAAAAGAACTCAATTTTTAATAATTTGGATACTTATATTTTTTTTTCGATCCGTACTTTTGTTTCACATATAGAATTCAACTTTTAATAATTTCGAACTTGATATATTATTTTTCATCCATAGTTTTCTTTTACAAAAAAGAAACTCAATTTTTCATAATTTTGAAATTTATATTTTATTCTCGATACGTACTTTTGTTTTAGGCAAAAGAACACAATTTTTTGTCATTTTGATATTGATATCTTATTTTGGATCCCTACTTTTGTTTTACTAAAAGAACTCAATTTTTAGTAATTTAGATATTTATATTTATTCTCGATATGTACTTTGGTTTTATGCAAAAGAACTCAATTTTTTGTAATTTTGAAATTGATATTTTATTTTGCATCCCTACTTTTGTTTTACAAAAAGAACTCAATTTTTAGTAATTTGAATATTTATATTTTATTCTCGATATGTAGATTGGTTTTGTGTAAAAGAACTCAATTTTTTGTAATATCGAAATTTCTATTTTATTTTGGATCCGTACTTTTGTTTTACAAAAAGAACTCAATTTTTAGTAATTTGGATATTTATATTTTATTTTTGATCCGTACTTTTGTTTCACAAATAGAATTCAATTTTTAATAATTGCGAACTTGATATATTATTTTTCATCCATAGTTTTGTTTTACAAAAAAGATACTCAATTTTTCATAATTTTGAAATTTATATTTTATTCTCGATACGTACTTTGGTTTTATGCAAAAGAACTCAATTTTTTGTAATTTCGAAATTTATATTTTATTTTGGATCCCTACTTTTGTTTTACAAAAAGAACTCAATTTTTAGTAATTTGGATATCTATATTTTATTCTCGATACGTACTTTGGTTTTATGCAAAAGAACTCAACTTTTTGTAATTTCGAAATTGATATTTTATTTTGGATCCGTACTTTTGTTTTACAAAAAGAACTCAATTTTTAGTAATTTGAAAATTTATATTTTATTGTCGATACGTACTTTTTTTTATGCAAAAGAATTCGATTTTTTGTAATTTCGAAATTCAAATTTTATTTTGGATCCCTACTTTTGTTTTACAAAAAGAACTCAATTTTTAGTAATTTGGATATCTATATTTTATTCTCGATATGTACTTTGGTTTTATGCAAAAGAACTCAATTTTTTGTAATTTCGAAATTTATATTTTATTTTGGATCCCTACTTTTGTTTTACAAAAAGAACTCCATTTTTAGTAATTTGGATATTTAGATTTTATTTTCGATCCGTACTTTTGTTTCACAAATAGAATTCAATTTTTAATAATTGCGAACTTGATATATTATTTTTCATCCATAGTTTTGTTTTACAAAAAAGATACTCAATTTTTCATAATTTTGAAATTTATATTTTATTCTCGATACGTACTTTGGTTTTATGGAAAAGAACTCAATTTTTTGTAATTTCGAAATTTATATTTTATTTTGGATCCCTACTTTTGTTTTACAAAAAGAACTCAATTTTTAGTAATTTGGATATTTATATTTTATTCTCGATATGTACATTGGTTTTAGACAAAAGAACTCAATATTTTGTAATTTCTAAATTGATATTTTATTTTGGATCCCCACATTTTTGTTTTACAAAAAGAACTCAATTTTTAGTAATTTGCATATTTACATTTTATTCTCGTTATGTACTTTGGTTTTATGCAAAAGAACTCAATTTTTTGTAATTTCGAAATTGATATCCTATTTTGGATCCCTACTTTTGTTTTACAAAAAGAACTGAATTTTTAGTAATTAGGATATTTATATTTTATTCTCAATATGTAGTTTGGTTTTATGGAAAAGAACTCAATTTTTTGTAATTTCGAAATTTATATTTTATTTTGGATCCCTACTTTTGTTATACAAAAAGAACTCAATTTTTAGTAATTTGGATATTTATATTTTATTCTCGATATGTACTTTGGTTTTATGCAAAAGAACTCAATTTTTTGTAATTTCGAAATTGAAATTTTATTTTGGATCCCTACTTTTGTTTTACAAAAAGAACTCAATTTTTAGTAATTTGGATACTTATATTTTATTCTCGATACGTACTTTGGTTTTATGGAAAAGAACTCAATTTTTTGTAATTTTGAATTTTATATTTTATTTTGGATCCCTACTTTTGTTTTACAAAAAGAACTCAATTTTAATAATTTGGATATTTATATCTTATTCTCGATATGTACTTTGGTTTTATGCAAAAGAACTCAATTTTTTGTAATTTTGAAATTTATATTTTATTTTGGATCCCTACTTTTGTTTTACAAAAAGAACTCAATTTTTAGTAATTTGGATATTTATATTTTATTCTCGATATGTACTTTGGTTTTATGCAAAAGAACTCAACTTTTTGTAATTTCGAAATTGATATTTTATTTTGGATCCGTACTTTTGTTTTACAAAAAGAACTCAATTTTTAGTAATTTGAAAATTTATATTTTATTCTCGATACGTACTTTTTTTTATGCAAAAGAACTCGATTTTTTGTAATTTCGAAATTCAAATTTTATTTTGGATCCCTACTTTTGTTTTACAAAAAGAACTCAATTTTTAGTAATTTGGATATCTATATTTTATTCTCGATACGTACTTTGGTTTTATGCAAAAGAACTCAATTTTTTCTAATTTCGAAATTGATATTTTATTTTGGATCCCTACTTTTGTTTTACAAAAAGAACTCAATTTTTAGTAATTTGGATATTTATATTTTATTCTCGATATGTACATTGGTTTTAGACAAAAGAACTCAATATTTTGTAATTTCTAAATTGATATTTTATTTTGGATCCCTACTTTTGTTTTACAAAAAGAACTCAATTTTTAGTAATTTGCATATTTACATTTTATTCTCGTTATGTACTTTGGTTTTATGCAAAAGAACTCAATTTTTTGTAATTTCGAAATTGATATCCTATTTTGGATCCCTACTTTTGTTTTACAAAAAGAATTGAATTTTTAGTAATTAGGATATTTATATTTTATTCTCGATATGTACTTTGGTTTTGTGGAAAAGAACTCAATTTTTTGTAATTTCGAAATTTATATTTTATTTTGGATCCCTACTTTTGTTATACAAAAAGAACTCAATTTTTAGTAATTTGGATATTTATATTTTATTCTCGATATGTACTTTGGTTTTATGCAAAAGAACTCAATTTTTTGTAATTTCGAAATTGAAATTTTGTTTTGGATCCCTACTTTTGTTTTACAAAAAGAACTCAATTTTTAGTAATTTGGATACTTATATTTTATTCTCGATACGTACTTTGGTTTTATGGAAAAGAACTCAATTTTTTGTAATTTTGAATTTTATATTTTATTTTGGATCCCTACTTTTGTTTTACAAAAAGAACTCAATTTTAATAATTTGGATATTTATATCTTATTCTCGATATGTACTTTGGTTTTATGCAAAAGAACTCAATTTTTTGTAATTTTGAAATTTATATTTTATTTTGGATCCCTACTTTTGTTTTAAAAAAAGAACTCAATTTTTAGTAATTTTGATATTTATATTTTATTCTCGATATGTACTTTGGTTTTATACAAAAGAACTCAACTTTTTGTAATTTCGAAATTGATATTTTATTTTGGATCCGTACTTTTGTTTTACAAAAAGAACTCAATTTTTAGTAATTTGAAAATTTATATTTTATTCTCGATACGTACTTTTTTTTATGCAAAAGAACTCGATTTTTTGTAATTTCGAAATTCAAATTTTATTTTGGATCCCTACTTTTGTTTTACAAAAAGAACTCAATTTTTAGTAATTTGGATATCTATATTTTATTCTCGATACGTACTTTGGTTTTATGCAAAAGAACTCAATTTTTTCTAATTTTGAAATTGATATTTTATTTTGGATCCCTACTTTTGTTTTACAAAAAGAACTCCATTTTTAGTAATTTGGATATTTAGATTTTATTTTCGATCCGTACTTTTGTTTCACAAATAGAATTCAATTTTTAATAATTGCGAACTTGATATATTATTTTTCATCCATAGTTTTGTTTTACAAAAAAGATACTCAATTTTTCATAATTTTGAAATTTATATTTTATTCTCGATACGTACTTTGGTTTTATGGAAAAGAACTCAATTTTTTGTAATTTCGAAATTTATATTTTATTTTGGATCCCTACTTTTGTTTTACAAAAAGAACTCAATTTTTAGTAATTTGGATATTTATATTTTATTCTCGATATGTACATTGGTTTTAGACAAAAGAACTCAATATTTTGTAATTTCTAAATTGATATTTTATTTTGGATCCCTACTTTTGTTTTACAAAAAGAACTCAATTTTTAGTAATTTGCATATTTACATTTTATTCTCGATATGTACTTTGGTTTTATGCAAAAGAACTCAATTTTTTGTAATTTCGAAATTGATATCCTATTTTGGATCCCTACTTTTGTTTTACAAAAAGAACTGAATTTTTAGTAATTAGGATATTTATATTTTATTCTCGATATGTAGTTTGGTTTTATGGAAAAGAACTCAATTTTTTGTAATTTCGAAATTTATATTTTATTTTGGCTCCCTACTTTTGTTATACAAAAAGAACTCAATTTTTAGTAATTTGGATATTTATATTTTATTCTCGATATGTACTTTGGTTTTATACAAAAGAACTCAATTTTTTGTAATTTCGAAATTGAAATTTTATTTTGGATCCCTACTTTTGTTTTACAAAAAGAACTCAATTTTTAGTAATTTGGATACTTATATTTTATTCTCGATACGTACTTTGGTTTTATGGAAAAGAACTCAATTTTTTGTAATTTTGAATTTTATATTTTATTTTGGATCCCTACTTTTGTTTTACAAAAAGAACTCAATTTTAATAATTTGGATATTTATATCTTATTCTCGATATGTACTTTGGTTTTATGCAAAAGAACTCAATTTTTTGTAATTTTGAAATTTATATTTTATTTTGGATCCCTACTTTTGTTTTACAAAAAGAACTCAATTTTTAGTAATTTGGATATTTATATTTTATTCTCGATATGTACTTTGGTTTTATGCAAAAGAACTCAACTTTTTGTAATTTCGAAATTGATATTTTATTTTGGATCCGTACTTTTGTTTTACAAAAAGAACTCAATTTTTAGTAATTTGAAAATTTATATTTTATTCTCGATACGTACTTTTTTTTATGCAAAAGAACTCGATTTTTTGTAATTTCGAAATTCAAATTTTATTTTGGATCCCTACTTTTGTTTTACAAAAAGAACTCAATTTTTAGTAATTTGGATATCTATATTTTATTCTCGATACGTACTTTGGTTTTATGCAAAAGAACTCAATTTTTTCTAATTTCGAAATTGATATTTTATTTTGGATCCCTACTTTTGTTTTACAAAAAGAACTCCATTTTTAGTAATTTGGATATTTAGATTTTATTTTCGATCCGTACTTTTGTTTCACAAATACTATTCAATTTTTAATAATTGCGAACTTGATATATTATTTTTCATCCATAGTTTTGTTTTACAAAAAAGATACTCAATTTTTCATAATTTTGAAATTTATATTTTATTCTCGATACGTACTTTGGTTTTATGGAAAAGAACTCAATTTTTTGTAATTTCGAAATTTATATTTTATTTTGGATCCCTACTTTTGTTTTACAAAAAGAACTCAATTTTTAGTAATTTGGATACTTATATTTTATTTTCGATCCGTACTTTTGTTTCACAAATAGAATTCAACTTTTAATAATTTCGAACTTGATATATTATTTTTCATCCATAGTTTTGTTTTACAAAAAAGAAACTCAATTTTTCATAATTTTGAAATTTATATTTTATTCTCGATACGTACTTTTGTTTTAAGCAAAAGAACTCGATTTTTTGTAATTTCGAAATTGAAATTTTATTTTGGATCGCTACTTTTGTTTTACAAAAAGAACTCAATTTTTAGTAATTTGGATATTTATATTTTATTCTCGATATGTACTTTGGTTTTATGGAAAAGAACTCAATTTTTTGTAATTTTGAAATTTATATTTTATTTTGGATCCCTACTTTTGTTTTACAAAAAGAACTCAATTTTTAGTAATTTGGATATTTATATCTTATTCTCGATATGTACTTTGGTTTTATGCAAAAGAACTCAATTTTTTGTAATTTCGAAATAGATATTTTATTTTGGATCCCTACTTTTGTTTTACAAAAAGAACTCAATTTTTAGTAATTTGGATATTTATATTTTATTTTCGATCCGTACTTTTGTTTCACAAATAAAATTCAATTTTTAATAATTTCTAACTTGATATATTATTTTTCATCCGTAGTTTTGTTTTACCATAAAGAAACTCAATTTTTCATAATTTTGAAATTTGTATTTTATTCTCGATATGTACTTTTGTTTTATGCAAAAGAACTCTATTTTTTGTAATTTCGAAATTGATATTTTATTTTCGATCCCTACTTTTGTTTTATAAAAAGAACTCAATTTTTAGTAATTTGGATACTCATATTTTATTCTCTATATGTACTTTGGTTTTATGCAAAAGAACTCAATTTTTTCTAAGTTCGAAATTTATATTTTATTTTGGATCCCTACTTTTGTTTTACAAAAAGAACTCAATTTTTAGTAATTTAGATATTTATATTTTCTTCTCGATATGTACTTTGGTTTTATGCAAAAGAACTCAATTTTTTGTAATTTCGAAATTGATATTTTATTTTGGATCCCTACTTTTGTTTTACAAAAAGAACTCAATTTTTTGTAATTTGAAAATTTATATTTGATTCTGAATACGTACTTTTTTTTATGCAAAAGAACTCGATTTTTTGTAATTTCGAAATTGAAATTTTATTTTGGATCCCTACTTTTGTTTTACAAAAAGAACTCAATTTTTAGTAATTTGGATATCTATATTTTATTCTCGATATGTACTTTGGTTTTATGCAAAAGAACTCAATTTTTTCTAATTTCGAAATTGATATTTTATTTTAGATCCCTACTTTTGTTTTACAAAAAGAACTCAATTTTTAGTAATTTGGATATTTATATTTTATTTTCGATCCGTACTTTTGTTTCACAAATAGAATTCAATTTTTAATAATTGCGAACTTGATATATTATTTTTCATCCATAGTTTTGTTTTACAAAAAAGATACTCAATTTTTCATAATTTTGAAATTTATATTTTATTCTCGATACGTACTTTGGTTTTATGGAAAAGAACTCAATTTTTTGTAATTTCGAAATTTATATTTTTTTTTGGATCCCTACTTTTGTTTTACAAAAAGAACTCAATTTTTAGTAATTTGGATACTTATATTTTATTTTCGATCCGTACTTTTGTTTCTCAAATAGAATTCAACTTTTAATAATTTCGAACTTGATATATTATTTTTCATCCATAGTTTTGTTTTACAAAAAAGAAACTCAGTTTTTCATAATTTTGAAATTTATATTTTATTCTCGATACGTACTTTTGTTTTATGCAAAAGAACTCGATTTTTTGTAATTTTGATATTGAAATTTTATTTTGGATCGCTACTTTTGTTTTACAAAAAGAACTCAATTTTTAGTAATTTGGATATTTATATTTTATTCTCGATATGTACTTTGGTTTTATGGAAAAGAACTCAATTTTTTGTAATTTTGAAATTTATATTTTATTTTGGATCCCTACTTTTGTTTTACAAAAAGAACTCAATTTTTAGTAATTTGGATATTTATATCTTATTCTCGATATGTACTTTGGTTTTATGCAAAAGAACTCAATTTTTTGTAATTTCGAAATAGATATTTTATTTTGGATCCCTACTTTTGTTTTACAAAAAGAACTCAATTTTTAGTAATTTGGATATTTATATTTTATTTTCGATCCGTACTTTTGTTTCACAAATAAAATTCAATTTTTAATAATTTCGAACTTGATATATTATTTTTCATCCGTAGTTTTGTTTTACCATAAAGAAACTCAATTTTTCATAATTTTGAAATTTGTATTTTATTCTCGATATGTACTTTTGTTTTATGCAAAAGAACTCTATTTTTGTAATTTCGAAATTGATATTTTATTTTCGATCCCTACTTTTGTTTTATAAAAGAACTCAATTTTTAGTAATTTGGATACTTATATTTTATTCTCTATATGTACTTTGGTTTTATGCAAAAGAACTCAATTTTTCTAAGTTCGAAATTTATATTTTATTTTGGATCCCTACTTTTGTTTTACAAAAAGAACTCAATTTTTAGTAATTTAGATATTTATATTTTCTTCTCGATATGTACTTTGGTTTTATGCAAAAGAACTCAATTTTTTGTAATTTCGAAATTGATATTTTATTTTGGATCCCTACTTTTGTTTTACAAAAAGAACTCAATTTTTTGTAATTTGAAAATTTATATTTGATTCTCAATACGTACTTTGTTTTATGCAAAAGAACTCGATTTTTTGTAATTTCGAAATTGATATTTTATTTTGGATCCCTATGGTTTTATGCAAAAGAACTCAATTTTTAGTAATTTGGATATCTATATTTTATTCTCGATATGTACTTTGGTTTTATGCAAAAGAACTCAATTTTTCTAATTTCGAAATTGATATTTTATTTTAGATCCCTACTTTTGTTTTACAAAAAGAACTCAATTTTTAGTAATTTGGATATTTATATTTTATTTTCGATCCGTACTTTTGTTTCACAAATAGAATTCAATTTTTAATAATTGCGAACTTGATATATTATTTTTCATCCATAGTTTTGTTTTACAAAAAAGATACTCAATTTTTCATAATTTTGAAATTTATATTTTATTCTCGATATGTACTTTGGTTTTATGGAAAAGAACTCAATTTTTGTAATTTCGAAATTTATATTTTTTTTTGGATCCCTACTTTTGTTTTACAAAAAGAACTCAATTTTTAGTAATTTGGATACTTATATTTTATTTTCGATCCGTACTTTTGTTTCTCAAATAGAATTCAACTTTTAATAATTTCGAACTTGATATATTATTTTTCATCCATAGTTTTGTTTTACAAAAAGAAACTCAATTTTTCATAATTTTGAAATTTATATTTTATTCTCGATACGTACTTTTGTTTTATGCAAAAGAACTCAATTTTTAGTAATTTCGAAATTGATATTTTATTTTGGATCCCTACTTTTGTTTTACAAAAAGAACTCAATTTTTAGTAATTTGGATATTTATATTTTATTCTCGATATGTACTTTGGTTTTATGGAAAAGAACTCAATTTTTTGTAATTTCGAAATTTATATTTTATTTTGGATCCGTACTTTTTTTTTACAAAAAGAACTCAATTTTTAGTAATTTGGATATTTATATCTTATTCTCGATATGTACTTTGGTTTTATGCAAAAGAACTCAATTTTTTGTAATTTCGAAATTTATATTTTATTTTGGATCCCTACTTTTGTTTTACAAAAAGAACTCAATTTTTAGTAATTTGGATATTTGTATTTTATTTTCGGTCCGTACTTTTGTTTCACAAATAGAATTCAATTTTTAATAATTGCGAACTTGATATATTATTTCTCGTCCATAGTTTTGTTTTACAAAAAAGATACTCAATTTTTCATAATTTTGAAATTTATATTTTATTCTCGGTACGTATTTTGGTTTTATGGAAAAGAACTCAATTTTTTGTAATTTCGAAATTTATATTTTATTTTGGATCCCTACTTTTGTTTTACAAAAAGAACTCAATTTTTAGTAATTTGGATATTTATATTTTATTTTCGATCCGTACTTTTGTTTCACAAATAGAATTCAATTTTTAATAATTTCGAACTTGATATATTATTTTTCATCCATAGTTTTTTTTTACAAAAAAGAAACTCAATTTTTCATAATTTTTAAATTTATATTTTATTCTCGATACGTACTTTTGTTTTATGCAAAAGAACACAACTTTTTGTAATATCGAAATTGGTATTTTATTTTGGATCCCTACTTTTGTTTTACAAAAAGAACTCCATTTTTAGTAATTTGGATATTTATATCTTATTCTCTATATGTACTTTGGTTTTATGCAAAAGAACTCAATTTTTTGTAATTTCGAAATTGATATTTTATTTTGGATCCCTACTTTTGTTTTACAAAAAGAACTCAATTTTTAGTAATTTGGATATTTATATTTTATTTTCGATCCGTACTTTTGTTTCATAAATAGAATTCAATTTTTAATAATTTCGAACTTGATATATTATTTTTCATCCGTAGTTTTGTTTTACAAAAAAGAAACTCAATTTTTCATAATTTTAAAATTTATATTTTATTCTCGATACGTACTTTTGTTTTATGCAAAAGAACTCTATTTTTTGTAATATCGAAATTGATTTTCGATCCCTACTTTTGTTTTATAAAAAGAACTCAATTTTTAGTAAGTTGGATACTCATATTTTATTCTCTATATGTACTTTGGTTTTATGCAAAAGAACTCAATTTTTTGTAATTTCAAAATTTATATTTTATTTTGCATCCCTACTTTTGTTTTACAAAAAGAACTCAATTTTTAGTAATTTGGATATTTATATTTTATTCTCGATATGTACTTTGGTTTTATGCAAAAGAACTCAATTTTTTGTAATTTCAAAATTTATATTTTATTTTGCATCCCTACTTTTGTTTTACAAAAAGAACTCAATTTTTAGTAATTTGGATATTTATATTTTATTCTCGATATGTACTTTGGTTTTATGCAAAAGAACTCAATTTTTTGTAATTTCGAAATTTATATTTTA
The DNA here is from genome assembly GCA_030347555.1 of Lablab purpureus. Taxonomy (NCBI): domain Eukaryota; kingdom Viridiplantae; phylum Streptophyta; class Magnoliopsida; order Fabales; family Fabaceae; genus Lablab; species Lablab purpureus. The sequence goes on along the minus strand of CM059261.1, from coordinate 3,737,509 downwards.
TTTTGGATCCCTACTTTTGTTTTACAAAAAGAACTCAATTTTTAGTAATTAGGATATTTATATTTTATTCTCGATATGTACTTTGGTTTTATGGAAAAGAACTCAATTTTATGTAATTTCGAAATTTATATTTTATTTTGGATCCCCACTTTTGTTTTACAAAAAGAACTCAATTTTTAGTAATTTGGATATTTATATTTTATTCTCGATATGTACTTTGGTTTTATGCAAAAGAACTCAATTTTTTGTAATTTTGAAATTGATATCTTATTTTGGATCCCTACTTTTGTTTTACAAAAAGAACTCAATTTTTAGTAATTTGGATATTTGTATTTTATTTTCAATCCGTAGTTTTGTTTCACAAATAGAATTCAATTTTTAATAATTGCGAACTTGATATATTATTTTTCATCCATAGTTTTGTTTTACAAAAAAGATACTCAATTTTTCATAATTTTGAAATTTATATTTTATTCTCGATACGTACTTTGGTTTTATGGAAAAGAACTCAATTTTTTGTAATTCAAAATTTATATTTTATTTTTGATCCCTACTTTTATTTTACAAAAAGAACTCAATTTTTAGTAATTTGGATACTTATCTTTTATTTTCGATCCGTACTTTTGTTTCACAAATAGAATTCAACTTTTAATAATTTCGAACTTGATATATTATTTTTCATCCATAGTTTTTTTTTACAAAAAAGAAACTCAATTTTTCATAATTTTGAAATTTATATTTTATTCTCGATACGTACTTTTGTTTTATGCAAAAGAACACAACTTTTTGTAATATCGAAATTGAGATTTTATTTTGGATCCCTACTTTTGTTTTACAAAAAGAACTCAATTTTTAGTAATTTGGATATTTATATTTTATTTTCGATGCGTACTTTTGTTTTACAAATAGAATTCAATTCTTAATAATTTCGAAATTGATATATTATTTTTCATCCGTAGTTTTGTTTTACAAAAAAGAAACTCAATTTTTCATAATTTTGAAATTCATATTTTATTCTCGATACGTACTTTTGTTTTATGCAAAAGAACTCAATTTTTTGTAATTTCGAAATTGATATTTTATTTTGGATCCCTACTTTTGTTTTACAAAAGGAACTCAATTTTTAGTAATTTGGATTTTTATATTTTATTCTCGATATGTACTTTGGTTTTATGCAAAAGAACTCAATTTTTTGTAATTTCGAAATTTATATTTTATTTTGGATCCCTACTTTTGTTTTACAAAAACAACTCAATTTTTAGTAATTTGGATATTTATATTTTATTTTCGATACGTACTTTTGTTTCACAAATAGAATTCAACTTTTAATAATTTCGAACTTGATATATTATTTTTCATCCATAGTTTTGTTTTACAAAAAAGAAACTCAATTTATCATAATTTTGAAATTTATACTTTATTCTCGATACGTAGTTCTGTTTTGTACAAAAGAACTCAATTTTTTGTAGTTTCGAAATTGATATTTTATTTTGGATCCCTACTTTTGTTTTAAAAAAAGAACTCAATTTTTAGTAATTTGGATATTTATATTTTATTCTCGATATGTACTTTGGTTTTATGCAAAAGAACTCAATTTTTTGTTATTTCGGAATTTATATTTTATTTTGGATCCCTACTTTTGTTTTACAAAAAGAACTCAATTTTTAGTAATTTGGATACTTATATTTTATTTTCGATACGTACTTTTGTTTCACAAATAGAATTCAACTTTTAATAATTTCGAACTTGATATATTATTTTTCATCCCTAGTTTTGTTTTACAAAAAAGCAACTCAATTTTTCACAATTTTGAAATTTATATTTTATTCTCGATACGTACTTTTGTTTTATGCAAAAGAACTCAATTTTTTGTAATTTCAAAATTGATATTTTATTTTTGATCCCTACTTTTGTTTTACAAAAAGAACTTAATTTTTAGTAATTTGGATATTCATATTTTATTCTCTATATGTACTTTGGTTTTATCTAAAAGAACTCAATTTTTTGTAATTTCGAAATTTATATTTTATTTTGGATCCCTACTTTTGTTTTACAAAAAGAACTCAATTTTTAGTAATTTGGATATTTATGTTTTATTTTCGATCCGTACTTTTGTTTCACAAATAGAAATCAATTTTTAATAATTTGGAACTTGATATATTATTTTTCATCCATAGTTTTGATTTACAAAAAAGAAACTCAATTTTTCATAATCTTGAAATTTATACTTTATTCTTGATACGTACTTTAGTTTTATGGAAAAGAACTCAATATTTTGTAATTTCGAAATTGATATTTTATTTTGGATCCCTACTTTTTGTTTACATAAAGAACTCAATTTTTAGTAATTTGGAAATTTATATTTTATTCTCGATACGTACTTTTGTTTTATGCAAAAGAACTCGATTTTTTGTAATTTCAAAATTGAAATTTTATTTTGGATCCGTACTTTTGTTTTAGAAAAAGAACTCAATTTTTAGTAATTTGGATATTTATATTTCATTTTCTATCCGTACTTTTGTTTCACAAATAGAAATCAATTTTTAATGATTTCGAACTTGATATATTATTTTTCATCCATAGTTTTGATTTACAAAAAAGAAACTCAATTTGTCATAATTTTAAAATTTATACTTTATTCTCGATACTTTCGTTTTAAGCAAAAGAACTCAATTTTTTGTAATTTCGAAATTGATATCTTATTTTGGATCCCTACTTTTGTTTTACAAAAAGAACTCAATTTTTAGTAATTAGGATATTTATATTTTATTCTCGATATGTACTTTGGTTTTATGGAAAAGAACTCAAGTTTTTGTAATTTCGAAATTTATATTTTATTTTTGATCCGTAGTTTTGTTTTACAAAAAGAACTCAATTTTTTGTAATTTGGATATTTATATTTTATTTTAGATCCGTACTTTTGTTTCACAAATAGAATTCAATTTTTAATAATTTTGAACTTGATATATTATTTTTCATCCATACTTTTGTTTTACAAAAAAGAAACTCAATTTTTCATAATTTTGAAATTTATATTTTATTCTCGATATGTACTTTAGTTTTATGGAAAAGAACTCAATTTTTTGTAATTTCGAAATTTATATTTTATTTTTGATCCCTACTTTTGTTTTACAAAAAGAACTGAATTTTTAGTAATTTGGATATTTATATTTTATTCTCGATATGTACTTTGGTTTTATGCAAAAGAACTCAATTTTTTGTAATTTCTAAATTGATATTTTATTCTGGATCCCTACTTTTGTTTTAGAAAAAGAACTCAATTTTTAGTAATTTGGATATTTATATTTTATTCTCGTTATGTACTTTCGTTTTATGCAAAAGAACTCAATTTTTTGTAATTTCGAAATTGATATCTTATTTTGGATCCCTACTTTTGTTTTACAAAAAGAACTCAATTTTTAGTAATTAGGATATTTATATTTTATTCTCGATATGTACTTTGATTTTATGCAAAAGAACTCAATTTTTTGTAATTTCGAAATTGATATTTTATTTTGGATCCCTACTTTTGTTTTACAAAAAGAACTCACTTTTTAGTAATTTGGATATCCATATTTTATTCTCTATATGTACTTTGGTTTTATGCAAAAGAACTCAATTTTTTGTAATTTTGAAATTTATATTTTATTTTGGATCCCTACTTTTGTTTTACAAAAAGAACTCAATTTTTAGTAATTTGGATATTTATATTTTATTTTCGATGCGTACTTTTGTTTTACAAATAGAATTCAATTCTTAATAATTTCGAAATTGATATATTATTTTTCATCCGTAGTTTTGTTTTACAAAAAAGAAACTCAATTTTTCATAATTTTGAAATTCATATTTTATTCTCGATACGTACTTTTGTTTTATGCAAAAAAAGTCAATTTTTTGTAATTTCGAAATTTATATTTTATTTTGGATCCCTACTTTTGTTTTACAAAAAGAACTCAATTTTTAGTAATTTGGAAATTTATATTCTATTCTCGATACGTACTTTTGTTTTATGCAAAAGAACTCAATTTTTTGTAATTTCAAAATCGAAATTTTATTTTGGATCCGTACTTTTGTTTTACAAAAAGAACTCAATTTTTAGTAATTTGGATATTTATATTTTATTTTCGATCCGTACTTTTGTTTCACAAATAGAAATCAATTTTTAATAATTTCGAACTTGATATATTATTTTTCATCCATAGTTTTGATTTACAAAAAAGAAACTCAACTTTTCATAATCTTGAAATTTATACTTTATTCTCGATACGTACTTTAGTTTTATGGAGAAGAACTCAATATTTTGTAATTTCGAAATTGATATTTTAGTTTGGATCCCTACTTTTTGTTTACATAAAGAACTCAATTTTTAGTAATTTGGAAATTTATATTTTATTCTCGATACGTACTTTTGTTTTATGCAAAAGAACTCGATTTTTTGTAATTTCAAAATTGAAATTTTATTTTGGATCCGTACTTTTGTTTTACAAAAAGAACTCAATTTTTAGTAATTTGGATATTTATATTTTATTTTCGATCCGTACTTTTGTTTCACAAATAGAAATCAATTTTTAATAATTACGAACTTGATATATTATTTTTTTATCCATACTTTTGTTTTACAAAAAGAACTCGATTTTTAGTAATTTGAATATCTATATTTTATTCTCGATATGTACATTGGTTTTGTGTAAAAGAACTCAATTTTTTGTAATTTCGAAATTTGTATTTTATTTTGGATCCCTACTTTTGTTTTACAAAAGAATTCAATTTTTAGTAATTCTGATATTTATATTTTATTTTCGATATGTACTTTGGTTTTATGCAAAAGAACTCAATTTTTGTAATTTCGAAATTTATATTTTATTTTGGATCCCTACTTTTGTTTTACAAAAGAACTCAATTTTTAGTAATTTGGATATTTATATTTTATTCTCGATATGTACTTTGGTTTTATGCAAAAGAACTCAATTTTTGTAACTTCAAAATTTATATTTTATTCTCGACATTTGTTTTATGCAAAAGAACTCAAGTTTTAGTAATTTGGATATTTATATTTTATTCTCAATATGTACTTTGGTTTTATGCAAAAGAACTCAATTTTTTGTAATTTCAAAATATATATTTTATTTTGGATCCCTACTTTTGTTTTAAAAAAAGAACTCAATTTTTAGTAATTTGGATATTTATATTTTATTTTCGATCCCTACTTTTGTTTCACAAATAGAATTCAATTTTTAATAATTTCGAAATTGATATATTATTTTTCATCCGTAGTTTTGTTTTACAAAAAGAAACTCAATTTTTCATAATTTTGAAATTTATATTTTATTCTCGATACGTACTTTTGTTTTATGCAAAAGAACTCAATTTTTAGTAATTTGGATAGTTATAATTTGTTCTCGATATGTACTTTGGTTTTATGCAAAAGAACTCAATTTTTTGTAATTTGGATATTTATATTTTATTCTGAATATGTACTTTGGTTTTATGCAAAAGAACTCAATTTTTTGTAATTTCGAAATTTGTATTTTATTTTGGATCCCTACTTTTGTTTTACAAAAAGAAGTCAATTTTTAGTAATTTGGATATTTATATTTTATTCTCGATATGTACTTTGCTTTTATGGAAAAGAACTCAATTTTTTTCAATTTCGAAATTGATATTTTATTTTGGATCCCTACTTTTGTTTTACAAAAAGAACTCAATTTTTAGTAATTTGGATATTTATATTTTAATTTCGATCCCTACTTTTGTTTCACAAATAGAATTCAATTTTTAGTAATTTCGAAATTGATATATTATTTTTCATCCGTAGTTTTGTTTCACAAAAAAGAAACTCAATTTTTCATAATTTTGAAATTTATATTTTATTCTCGATACGTGCTTTTGTTTTATGCAAAAGAACTCAATTTTTTGTAATTTTGAAATTGATATTTTGTTTTGGATCCCTACTTTTGTTTTACAAAAAGAACTCAATTTTTAGTAATTTGGATATTTATATTTTATTCTCGATATGTACTTTGGTTTTATGCAAAAGAACTCAATTTTTTGTAATTTCGAAATTGATATTTTAGTTTGGATCCCTACTTTTTGTTTACATAAAGAACTCAATTTTTAGTAATTTGGAAATTTATATTTTATTCTCGATACGTACTTTTGTTTTATGCAAAAGAACTCGATTTTTTGTAATTTCAAAATTGAAATTTTATTTTGGATCCGTACTTTTGTTTTACAAAAAGAACTCAATTTTTAGTAATTTGGATATTTATATTTTATTTTCGATCCGTACTTTTGTTTCACAAATAGAAATCAATTTTTAATAATTACGAACTTGATATATTATTTTTTTATCCATACTTTTGTTTTACAAAAAGAACTCGATTTTTAGTAATTTGAATATCTATATTTTATTCTCGATATGTACATTGGTTTTGTGTAAAAGAACTCAATTTTTTGTAATTTCGAAATTTGTATTTTATTTTGGATCCCTACTTTTGTTTTACAAAAGAACTCAATTTTTAGTAATTCTGATATTTATATTTTATTTTCGATATGTACTTTGGTTTTATGCAAAAGAACTCAATTTTTTGTAATTTCGAAATTTATATTTTATTTTGGATCCCTACTTTTGTTTTACAAAAAGAACTCAATTTTTAGTAATTTGGATATTTATATTTTATTCTCGATATGTACTTTGGTTTTATGCAAAAGAACTCAATTTTTTGTAACTTCAAAATTTATATTTTATTCTCGACATTTGTTTTATGCAAAAGAACTCAAGTTTTAGTAATTTGGATATTTATATTTTATTCTCAATATGTACTTTGGTTTTATGCAAAAGAACTCAATTTTTTGTAATTTCAAAATATATATTTTATTTTGGATCCCTACTTTTGTTTTAAAAAAAGAACTCAATTTTTAGTAATTTGGATATTTATATTTTATTTTCGATCCCTACTTTTGTTTCACAAATAGAATTCAATTTTTAATAATTTCGAAATTGATATATTATTTTTCATCCGTAGTTTTGTTTTACAAAAAAGAAACTCAATTTTTCATAATTTTGAAATTTATATTTTATTCTCGATACGTACTTTTGTTTTATGCAAAAGAACTCAATTTTTAGTAATTTGGATAGTTATAATTTGTTCTCGATATGTACTTTGGTTTTATGCAAAAGAACTCAATTTTTGTAATTTGGATATTTATATTTTATTCTGAATATGTACTTTGGTTTTATGCAAAAGAACTCAATTTTTGTAATTTCGAAATTTGTATTTTATTTTGGATCCCTACTTTTGTTTTACAAAAAGAAGTCAATTTTTAGTAATTTGGATATTTATATTTTATTCTCGATATGTACTTTGCTTTTATGGAAAAGAACTCAATTTTTTCAATTTCGAAATTGATATTTTATTTTGGATCCCTACTTTTGTTTTACAAAAAGAACTCAATTTTTAGTAATTTGGATATTTATATTTTAATTTCAATCCCTACTTTTGTTTCACAAATAGAATTCAATTTTTAGTAATTTCCAAATTGATATATTATTTTTCATCCGTAGTTTTGTTTCACAAAAAAGAAACTCAATTTTTCATAATTTTGAAATTTATATTTTATTCTCGATCACGTGCTTTTGTTTTATGCAAAAGAACTCAATTTTTGTAATTTTGAAATTGATATTTTGTTTTGGATCCCTACTTTTGTTTTACAAAAAGAACTCAATTTTTAGTAATTTGGATATTTATATTTTATTCTCGATATGTACTTTGGTTTTATGCAAAAGAACTCAATTTTTTGTAATTTCGAAATTGATATTTTAGTTTGGATCCCTACTTTTTGTTTACATAAAGAACTCAATTTTTAGTAATTTGGAAATTTATATTTTATTCTCGATACGTACTTTTGTTTTATGCAAAAGAACTCGATTTTTTGTAATTTCAAAATTGAAATTTTATTTTGGATCCAGTACTTTTGTTTTACAAAAGAACTCAATTTTTAGTAATTTGGATATTTATATTTTATTTTCGATCCAGTACTTTTGTTTCACAAATAGAAATCAATTTTTAATAATTACGAACTTGATATATTATTTTTTATCCATACTTTTGTTTTACAAAAAGAACTCGATTTTTAGTAATTTGAATATCTATATTTTATTCTCGATATGTACATTGGTTTTGTGTAAAAGAACTCAATTTTTTGTAATTTCGAAATTTGTATTTTATTTTGGATCCCTACTTTTGTTTTACAAAAGAACTCAATTTTTAGTAATTCTGATATTTATATTTTATTTTCGATATGTACTTTGGTTTTATGCAAAAGAACTCAATTTTTGTAATTTCGAAATTTATATTTTATTTTGGATCCCTACTTTTGTTTTACAAAAAGAACTCAATTTTTAGTAATTTGGATATTTATATTTTATTCTCGATATGTACTTTGGTTTTATGCAAAAGAACTCAATTTTTGTAACTTCAAAATTTATATTTTATTCTCGACATTTGTTTTATGCAAAAGAACTCAAGTTTTAGTAATTTGGATATTTATATTTTATTCTCAATATGTACTTTGGTTTTATGCAAAAGAACTCAATTTTTTGTAATTTCAAAATATATATTTTATTTTGGATCCCTACTTTTGTTTTAAAAAAGAACTCAATTTTTAGTAATTTGGATATTTATATTTTATTTTCGATCCCTACTTTTGTTTCACAAATAGAATTCAATTTTTAATAATTTCGAAATTGATATATTATTTTTCATCCGTAGTTTTGTTTTACAAAAAGAAACTCAATTTTTCATAATTTTGAAATTTATATTTTATTCTCGATACGTACTTTTGTTTTATGCAAAAGAACTCAATTTTTAGTAATTTGGATAGTTATAATTTATTCTCGATATGTACTTTGGTTTTATGCAAAAGAACTCAATTTTTTGTAATTTGGATATTTATATTTTATTCTGAATATGTACTTTGGTTTTATGCAAAAGAACTCAATTATTTGTAATTTCGAAATTTGTATTTTATTTTGGATCCCTACTTTTGTTTTACAAAAAGAAGTCAATTTTTAGTAATTTGGATATTTATATTTTATTCTCGATATGTACTTTGCTTTTATGGAAAAGAACTCAATTTTTTCAATTTCGAAATTGATATTTTATTTTGGATCCCTACTTTTGTTTTACAAAAAGAACTCAATTTTTAGTAATTTGGATATTTATATTTTAATTTCAATCCCTACTTTTGTTTCACAAATAGAATTCAATTTTTAGTAATTTCCAAATTGATATATTATTTTTCATCCGTAGTTTTGTTTCACAAAAAAGAAACTCAATTTTTCATAATTTTGAAATTTATATTTTATTCTCGATACGTGCTTTTGTTTTATGCAAAAGAACTCAATTTTTTGTAATTTTGAAATTGATATTTTGTTTTGGATCCCTACTTTTGTTTTACAAAAAGAACTCAATTTTTAGTAATTTGGATATTTATATTTTATTCTCGATATGTACTTTGGTTTTATGCAAAAGAACTCAATTTTTTGTAATTTCGAAATTTATATTTTATTTTTGATCCCTACTTTTGTTTTACAAAAAGAACTCAATTTTTAGTAATTTGGATATTTATATTTTATTCTCGACAACTTTTGTTTTATGCAAAAGTACTAAATTTTTTGTAATTTCACAATTGATATTTTATTTTGGATCCCTACTTTTGTTTTACAAAAAGAACTCAATTTTTAGTAATTTGGATATATATATTTTATTTTTGATCCCTGCTTTTGTTTCACAAATAGAATTCAATTTTTAATAATTTCGAAATTGATATATTATTTTTCATCCGTAGTTTTGTTTTCCAAAAAAGAAACTCAACTTTTCATAATTTTGAAATTTTTATTTTATTCTCGATACGTACTTTTGTTTTATGCAAAAGAACTCAATTTTTGTAATTTCAAAATTGATATTTTATTTTGGATCCCTACTTTTGTTTTACAAAAGAACTCAATATTTAGTAATTTGGATATTTATATTTTATTCTCGATATGCACTTTGGTTTTATGCAAAAGAACTCAATTTTTTGTAATTTCGAAATTTATATTTTATTTTGGATCCCTACTTTTATTTTAATAAAAGAACTCAATTTTTAGTAATTTGGATATTTACATTTTATTCTCGATATGTACTTTGGTTTTATGCAAAAGAACTCAATTTTTTTTTAATTTCGAAATTGATATTTTATTTTGGATCCCTACTTTTGTTTTACAAAAAGAACTCAATTTTTAGTAATTTGGATATTTATATTTTATTCTCGATATGTACTTTGGTTTTCTGCAAAAGAACTCAATTTTTTGTAATTTCGAAATTTATATTTTATTTTGGATCCCTACTTTTGTTTTACTAAAAGAAGTCAATTTTTAGTAATTTGGATATTTATATTTTATTCTCGATATGTACTTTGGTTTTATGCAAAAGAACTCAATTTTTTATAATTCCGAAACTTATATTTTATTCTAGATCCCTACTTTTGTTTTATAAAAAAAACTCAATTTTTGGTAATTTGGATATTTATATTTTGTTTTCGATCCCTACTTTTGTTTCACAAATAGAATTCAATTTTTAATAATTTCGAAATTGATATATTATTTTTCATCCGTACTTTTGTTTTACAAAGACGAAACTCAATTTTTCATAATTTTGAAATTTATATTTTATTCTCGATACGTACTTTTGTTTTATGCAAAAGAATTCAATTTTTTGTAATTTCGAAATTGATATTTTATTTTGGATCCCTACTTTTGTTTTACAAAAAGAACTCAATTTTTAGTAATTTGGATATTTATATTTTATTCTCAATATGTACTTTGGTTTTATGCAAAAGAACTCAATTTTTTGTAATTTCGAAATTGATATTTTATTTTGGATCCCTACTTTTGTTTTACAAAAAGAACTCAATTTGTTGTAATTTGGATATTTATATTTTATTTTCGATCCCTACTTTTGTTTCACAAATAGAATTCAATTTTTAATAATTTTGAAATTGATATATTATTTTTCATCCGTAGTTTTGTTTTACAACAAAGAAACTCAATTTTTCATAATTTTGAAATTTATATTTTATTCTCGATACGTACTTTTGTTTTATGCAAAAGAACTCAATTTTTGTAATTTCGAAATTGATATTCTATTTTGGATCCCTACTTTTGTTTTACAAAGAGAACTCAATTTTTACTAATTTGGATATTTATATTTTATTCTCGATATGTACTTTGGTTTTATGTAAAAGAACTCAATTTTTTGTAATTTGGAAATTTATATTTTATTTTGGATCCCTACTTTTATTTTACAAAAAGAACTCAATTTTTAGTAATTTGGATAATTATATTTTCTTCTCGATATGTACTTTGGTTTTATGCAAAAGAACTCAATTTGTTTTAATTTCGAAATTGATACTTTATTTTGGATCCCTACTTTTGTTTTACAAAAAGAACTCAATTTTTAGTAATTTGGATATTTATATTTTATTCTCGATATGTACTTTGGTTTTATGCAAAAGAACTCAATTTTTTGTAATTTCGAAATAGATATTTTATTTTGGATCCCTACTTTTGTTTTAAAAAAAGAACTCAATTTTTAGTAATTTGGATATTTATATTTTATTTTCGATCCCTACTTTTGTTTCACAAATAGAATTCAATTTTTAATAATTTCGAAATTGATATATTATTTTTCATCCGTAGTTTTGTTTTACAAAAAGAAACTCAATTTTTCATAATTTTGAAATTTATATTTTATTCTCGATACGTACTTTTGTTTTATGCAAAAGAACTCAATTTTTAGTAATTTGGATAGTTATAATTTATTCTCGATATGTACTTTGGTTTTATGCAAAAGAACTCAATTTTTTGTAATTTGGATATTTATATTTTATTCTGAATATGTACTTTGGTTTTATGCAAAAGAACTCAATTATTTGTAATTTCGAAATTTGTATTTTATTTTGGATCCCTACTTTTGTTTTACAAAAAGAAGTCAATTTTTAGTAATTTGGATATTTATATTTTATTCTCGATATGTACTTTGCTTTTATGGAAAAGAACTCAATTTTTTTCAATTTCGAAATTGATATTTTATTTTGGATCCCTACTTTTGTTTTACAAAAAGAACTCAATTTTTAGTAATTTGGATATTTATATTTTAATTTCAATCCCTACTTTTGTTTCACAAATAGAATTCAATTTTTAGTAATTTCCAAATTGATATATTATTTTTCATCCGTAGTTTTGTTTCACAAAAAGAAACTCAATTTTTCATAATTTTGAAATTTATATTTTATTCTCGATACGTGCTTTTGTTTTATGCAAAAGAACTCAATTTTTGTAATTTTGAAATTGATATTTTGTTTTGGATCCCTACTTTTGTTTTACAAAAAGAACTCAATTTTTAGTAATTTGGATATTTATATTTTATTCTCGATATGTACTTTGGTTTTATGCAAAAGAACTCAATTTTTTGTAATTTCGAAATTTATATTTTATTTTTGATCCCTACTTTTGTTTTACAAAAAGAACTCAATTTTTAGTAATTTGGATATTTATATTTTATTCTCGACAACTTTTGTTTTATGCAAAAGTACTAAATTTTTTGTAATTTCACAATTGATATTTTATTTTGGATCCCTACTTTTGTTTTACAAAAAGAACTCAATTTTTAGTAATTTGGATATATATATTTTATTTTTGATCCCTGCTTTTGTTTCACAAATAGAATTCAATTTTTAATAATTTCGAAATTGATATATTATTTTTCATCCGTAGTTTTGTTTTCCAAAAAAGAAACTCAACTTTTCATAATTTTGAAATTTTTATTTTATTCTCGATACGTACTTTTGTTTTATGCAAAAGAACTCAATTTTTTGTAATTTCAAAATTGATATTTTATTTTGGATCCCTACTTTTGTTTTACAAAAAGAACTCAATATTTAGTAATTTGGATATTTATATTTTATTCTCGATATGCACTTTGGTTTTATGCAAAAGAACTCAATTTTTTGTAATTTCGAAATTTATATTTTATTTTGGATCCCTACTTTTATTTTAATAAAAGAACTCAATTTTTAGTAATTTGGATATTTACATTTTATTCTCGATATGTACTTTGGTTTTATGCAAAAGAACTCAATTTTTTGTAATTTCGAAATTGATATTTTATTTTGGATCCCTACTTTTGTTTTACAAAAAGAACTCAATTTTTAGTAATTCGGATATTTATATTTTATTCTCGATATGTACTTTGGTTTTCTGCAAAAGAACTCAATTTTTTGTAATTTCGAAATTTATATTTTATTTTGGATCCCTACTTTTGTTTTACAAAAGAACTCAATTTTTAGTAATTTGGATATTTATATTTTATTCTCGATATGTACTTTGGTTTTATGCAAAAGAACTCAATTTTTATAATTCGAAACTTATATTTTATTCTAGATCCCTACTTTTGTTTTATAAAAAAACTCAATTTTTGGTAATTTGGATATTTATATTTTGTTTTCGATCCCTACTTTTGTTTCACAAATAGAATTCAATTTTTAATAATTTCGAAATTGATATATTATTTTTCATCCGTACTTTTGTTTTACAAAGACGAAACTCAATTTTTCATAATTTTGAAATTTATATTTTATTCTCGATACGTACTTTTGTTTTATGCAAAAGAATTCAATTTTTTGTAATTTCGAAATTGATATTTTATTTTGGATCCCTACTTTTGTTTTACAAAAGAACTCAATTTTTAGTAATTTGGATATTTATATTTTATTCTCAATATGTACTTTGGTTTTATGCAAAAGAACTCAATTTTTGTAATTTCGAAATTGATATTTTATTTTGGATCCCTACTTTTGTTTTACAAAAGAACTCAATTTGTTGTAATTTGGATATTTATATTTTATTTTCGATCCCTACTTTTGTTTCACAAATAGAATTCAATTTTTAATAATTTTGAAATTGATATATTATTTTTCATCCGTAGTTTTGTTTTACAACAAAGAAACTCAATTTTTCATAATTTTGAAATTTATATTTTATTCTCGATCACGTACTTTTGTTTTATGCAAAAGAACTCAATTTTTGTAATTTCGAAATTGATATTCTATTTTGGATCCCTACTTTTGTTTTACAAAGAGAACTCAATTTTTACTAATTTGGATATTTATATTTTATTCTCGATATGTACTTTGGTTTTATGTAAAAGAACTCAATTTTTTGTAATTTGGAAATTTATATTTTATTTTGGATCCCTACTTTTATTTTACAAAAAGAACTCAATTTTTAGTAATTTGGATAATTATATTTTCTTCTCGATATGTACTTTGGTTTTATGCAAAAGAACTCAATTTGTTTTAATTTCGAAATTGATACTTTATTTTGGATCCCTACTTTTGTTTTACAAAAGAACTCAATTTTTAGTAATTTGGATATTTATATTTTATTCTCGATATGTACTTTGGTTTTATGCAAAAGAACTCAATTTTTTGTAATTTCGAATTTTATATTTTATTTTGGATCCCTTCTTTTGTTTTATAAAAAGAACTCAATTTTTAGTAATTTGGATATTTATATTTTATTTTCGGTCCCTACTTTTGTTTCACAAATAGAATTCAATTTTTAATAATTTCGAAATTGATATATTATTTTTCATCCGTAGTTTTGTTTTACAAAAAACAAACTCAATTTTTCATAATTTTGAAATTTATATTTTTTTGTCGATACGTACTTTTGTTTTATGCAAAAGAACTCAATTTTTTGTAATTTCGAAATTTATATTTTATTTTGGATCCCTAGTTTTGTTTTACAAAAAGAACTCAATTTTTAGTAATTTGGATATTTATATTTTATTCTTGATATGTACTTTGGTTTTATGCAAAAGAACCCAATTTTTTTTAATTTCGAAATTGATATTTTATTTTGGATCCCTACTTTTGTTTTACAAAAAGAACTCAATTTTTAGTAATTTGGATATTTATATTTTATTCTCGATATGTACTTTTGTTTTATGCAAAAGAACTCAATTTTTTGTAAGTTCGAAATTGATATTTTATTTTGGATCCCTACTTTTGTTGTACAAAAAGAACTCAATTTTTAGTAATTTGGATATTTATATTTTATTCTCGATATGTACTTTTGGTTTATGCAAAAGAACTCAATTTTTTTGTAATTTCGAAATTGATATTTTATTTTGGATCCCTACTTTTGTTTTACAAAAAGAACTCAATTTTTAGTAATTTGGATATTTATATTTTATTCTCAATATGTACTTTGGTTTTATGCAAAAGAACTCAATTTTTTGTAATTTCGAAATTGATATTTTATTTTGGATCCCTACTTTTGTTTTACAAAAAGAACTCAATTTGTTGTAATTTGGATATTTATATTTTATTTTCGATCCCTACTTTTGTTTCACAAATAGAATTGAATTTTTAATAATTTTGAAATTGATATATTATTTTTCATCCGTAGTTTTGTTTTACAACAAAGAAACTCAATTTTTCATAATTTTGAAATTTATATTTTATTCTCGATACGTACTTTTGTTTTATGCAAAAGAACTCAATTTTTTGTAATTTCGAAATTGATATTCTATTTTGGATCCCTACTTTTGTTTTACAAAGAGAACTCAATTTTTACTAATTTGGATATTTATATTTTATTCTCGATATGTACTTTGGTTTTATGTAAAAGAACTCAATTTTTTGTAATTTCGAAATTTATATTTTATTTTGGATCCCTACTTTTATTTTACAAAAAGAACTCAATTTTTAGTAATTTGGATAATTATATTTTCTTCTCGATATGTACTTTGGTTTTATGCAAAAGAACTCAATTTGTTTTAATTTCGAAATTGATACTTTATTTTGGATCCCTACTTTTGTTTTACAAAAAGAACTCAATTTTTAGTAATTTGGATATTTATATTTTATTCTCGATATGTACTTTGGTTTTATGCAAAAGAACTCAATTTTTTGTAATTTCGAATTTTATATTTTATTTTGGATCCCTTCTTTTGTTTTACAAAAAGAACTCAATTTTTAGTAATTTGGATATTTATATTTTATTTTCGATCCCTACTTTTGTTTCACAAATAGAATTCAATTTTTAATAATTTCGAAATTGATATATTATTTTTCATCCGTAGTTTTGTTTTACAAAAAACAAACTCAATTTTTCATAATTTTGAAATTTATATTTTTTTGTCGATACGTACTTTTGTTTTATGCAAAAGAACTCAATTTTTTGTAATTTCGAAATTTATATTTTATTTTGGATCCCTAGTTTTGTTTTACAAAAAGAACTCAATTTTTAGTAATTTGGATATTTATATTTTATTCTTGATATGTACTTTGGTTTTATGCAAAAGAACCCAATTTTTTTTAATTTCGAAATTGATATTTTATTTTGGATCCCTACTTTTGTTTTACAAAAAGAACTCAATTTTTAGTAATTTGGATATTTATATTTTATTCTCGATATGTACTTTTGTTTTATGCAAAAGAACTCAATTTTTTGTAAGTTCGAAATTGATATTTTATTTTGGATCCCTACTTTTGTTGTACAAAAAGAACTCAATTTTTAGTAATTTGGATATTTATATTTTATTCTCGATATGTACTTTTGGTTTATGCAAAAGAACTCAATTTTTTTGTAATTTCGAAATTGATATTTTATTTTGGATCCCTACTTTTGTTTTACAAAAAGAACTCAATTTTTAGTAATTTGGATATTTATATTTTATTCTCGATATGTACTTTTGTTTTATGCAAAAGAACTCAATTTTTTATAATTTCGAAATTGATATTTTATTTTGGATCCCTACTTTTGTTTTACAAAAAGAACTCAATTTTTAGTAATTTTGATATTTATATTTTATTCTCGATATGTACTTGGGTTTTATGCAAAAGACCTCAATTTTTAGTAATTTGGAAATTGATATTTTATTTTGGATCCCTACTTTTGTTTTACAAAAAGAACTCAATTTTTAGTAATTTTGATATTTATATTTTATTCTCAATATGTACTTTGGTTTTATGCAAAAGAACTCAATTTTTTGTAATTTCGAAATTTATATTTTATTTTGGATCCCTACTTTTGTTTTACAAAAAGAACTCAATTTTTAGTAATTTGGATATTTATATTTTATTCTCGATATGTACTTTGGTTTTATGTAAAAGAACTCAATTTTTTGTAATTTCGAAATTTATATTTTATATTGGATCCCTACTTTTATTTTACAAAAAGAACTCAATTTTTAGTAATTTGGATATTTATATTTTCTTCTCGATATGTACTTTGGTTTTATGCAAAAGAACTCAATTTTTTGTAATTTCGAAATTGATATTTTATTTTGGATCCCTACTTTTGTTTTACAGAAAGAACTCAATTTTTAGTAATTTGGATATTTATATTTTATTCTCGATATGTACTTTGGTTTTATGCAAAAGAACTCAATTTTTTGTAATTTCGAATTTTATATTTTATTTTGGATCCCTTCTTTTGTTTTACAAAAAGAACTCAATTTTTAGTAATTTGGATATTTATATTTTATTTTCGATCCCTACTTTTGTTTCACAAATAGAATTCAATTTTTAATAATTTCGAAATTGATATATTATTTTTCATCCGTAGTTTTGTTTTACAAAAACAAACTCAATTTTTCATAATTTTGAAATTTATATTTTTTTCTCGATACGTACTTTTGTTTTATGCAAAAGAACTCAATTTTTTGTAATTTCGAAATTTATATTTTATTTTGGATCCCTACTTTTGTTTTACAAAAAGAACTCAATTTTTAGTAATTTGGATATTTATATTTTATTCTTGATATGTACTCTGGTTTTATGCAAAAGAACCCAATTTTTTTTAATTTCGAAATTGATATTTTATTTTGGATCCCTACTTTTGTTTTACAAAAAGAACTCAATTTTTAGTAATTTGGATATTTATATTTTATTCTCGATATGTTCTTTTGTTTTATGCAAAAGAACTAAATTTTTTGTAAGTTCGAAATTGATATTTTATTTTGGATCCCTACTTTTGTTTTACAAAAAGAACTCAATTTTTAGTAATTTGGATATTTATATTTTATTTTCGATATGTACTTTTGTTTTATGCAAAAGAACTCAATTTTTTTGTAATTTCGAAATTGATATTTTATTTTGGATCCCTACTTTTGTTTTACAAAAAGAACTCAATTTTTAGTAATTTGGATATATATATTTTATTTTCGATCCCTACTTTTGTTTCACAAATAGAATTCAATTTTTAATAATTTCAAAATTGATATATTATTTTTCATCCGTAGTTTTGTTTTCCAAAAAAGAAACTCAATTTTTCATAATTTTGAAATTTTTATTTTATTCTCGATACGTACTTTTGTTTTATGCAAAAGAACTCAATTTTTTGTAATTTCGAAATTGATATTTTCTTTTGGATCCCTAATTTTGTTTTACATAAAGAACTCAATTTTTAGTAATTTGGATATTTATATTTTATTCTCGATATGCACTTTGGTTTTATGCAAAAGAACTCAATTTTTTGTAATTTCGAAATTTATATTTTATTTTGGATCCCTACTTTTATTTTAATAAAAGAACTCAATTTTTAGTAATTTGGATATTTATATTTTATTCTCGATATGTACTTTGGTTTTATGCAAAAGAACTCAATTTTTTTTTAATTTCGAAATTGATATTTTATTTTGGATCCCTACTTTTGTTTTACAAAAAGAACTCAATTTTTAGTAATTTGGATATTTATATTTTATTCTCGATATGTACTTTGGTTTTCTGCAAAAGGACTCAATTTTTTGTAATTTCGAAATTTATATTTTATTTTGGATCCCTACTTTTGTTTTACAAAAAGAACTCAATTTTTAGTAATTTGGATATTTATATTTTATTCTCGATATGTACTTTGGTTTTATGCAAAAGAACTCAATTTTTTGTAATTCCGAAATTTATATTTTATTCTAGATCCCTACTTTTGTTTTATAAAAAGAACTCAATTTTTGGTAATTTGGATATTTATATTTTGTTTTCGATCCCTACTTTTGTTTCACAAATAGAATTCAATTTTTAATAATTTCGAAATTGATATATTATTTTTCATCCGTACTTTTGTTTTACAAAGACGAAACTCAATTTTTCATAATTTTGAAATTTATATTTTATTCTCGATACGTACTTTTGTTTTATGCAAAAGAGTTCAATTTTTTGTAATTTCGAAATTGATATTTTATTTTGGATCCCTACTTTTGTTTTACAAAAAGAACTCAATTTTTTGTAATTTCGAAATTGATATTTTATTTTGGATCCCTACTTTTGTTTTACAAAAGAACTCAATTTGTAGTAATTTGGATATTTATATTTTATTTTCGATCCCTACTTTTGTTTCACAAATAGAATTCAATTTTTAATAATTTCGAAATTGATATATTATTTTTCATCCGTAGTTTTGTTTTACAACAAAGAAACTCAATTTTTCATAATTTTGAAATTTATACTTTATTCTCGATACGTACTTTTGTTTTATGCAAAAGAACTCAATTTTTGTAATTTCGAAATTGATATTTTATTTTGGATCCCTACTTTTGTTTTACAAAAGAACTCAATTTTTAGTAATTTGGATATTTATATTTTATTCTCGATATGTACTTTGGTTTTATGCAAAAGAACTCAATTTTTTGTAATTTCGAAATTGATATTTTATTTTGGATCCCTACTTTTGTTTTACAAAAAGAACTCAATTTTTAGTAATTTGGATATTTATATTTTATTCTCGATATGTACTTTGGTTTTATGCAAAAGAACTCAATTTTTTTAATTTCGAAATTGATATTTTATTTTGGATCGCTACTTTTGTTTTAATAAAAGAACTCAATTTTTAGTAATTTGGATATTTATATTTTATTCTCGATATGTACTTTGGTTTTATGCAAAAGAACTCAATTTTTTGTAATTTCGAATTTTATATTTTATTTTGGATCCCTTCTTCTGTTTTACAAAAAGAACTCAATTTTTAGTAATTTGGATATTTATATTTTATTTTCGATCCCTACTTTTGTTTTACAAAAAGAACTCAATTTTTAGTAATTTGGATATTTATATTTTATTCTTGATATGTACTTTGGTTTTATGCAAAACAACTCAATTTTTTTTAATTTCGAAATTGATATTTTATTTTGGATCCCTACTTTTGTTTTACAAAAAGAACTCAATTTTTAGTAATTTGGATATTTATATTTTATTCTCGATATGTTCTTTTGTTTTATGCAAAAGAACTAAATTTTTTGTAAGTTCGAAATTGATATTTTATTTTGGATCCCTACTTTTGTTGTACAAAAAGAACTCAATTTTTAGTAATTTGGATATTTATATTTTATTCTCAATATGTACTTTGGTTTTATGCAAAAGAACTCAATTTTTTGTAATTTCGAAATTTATATTTTATTTTGGATCCCTACTTTTGTTTTACAAAAAGAACTCAATTTTTAGTAATTTGGATATTTATATTTTATTCTCGATATGTACTTTGGTTTTATGTAAAAGAACTCAATTTTTTGTAATTTCGAAATTTATATTTTATATTGGATCCCTACTTTTATTTTACAAAAAGAACTCAATTTTTAGTAATTTGGATATTTATATTTTCTTCTCGATATGTACTTTGGTTTTATGCAAAAGAACTCAATTTTTTTTAATTTCGAAATTGATATTTTATTTTGGATCCCTACTTTTGTTTTACAGAAAGAACTCAATTTTTAGTAATTTGGATATTTATATTTTATTCTCGATATGTACTTTGGTTTTATGCAAAAGAACTCAATTTTTTGTAATTTCGAAATTTATATTTTATTTTGGATCCCTTCTTTTGTTTTACAAAAAGAACTCAATTTTTAGTAATTTGGATATTTATATTTTATTTTCGATCCCTACTTTTGTTTCACAAATAGAATTCAATTTTTAATAATTTCGAAATTGATATATTATTTTTCATCCGTAGTTTTGTTTTACAAAAAACAAACTCAATTTTTCATAATTTTGAAATTTATATTTTTTTCTCGATACGTACTTTTGTTTTATGCAAAAGAACTCAATTTTTTGTAATTTCGAAATTTATATTTTATTTTGGATCCCTACTTTTGTTTTACAAAAAGAACTCAATTTTTAGTAATTTGGATATTTATATTTTATTCTTGATATGTACTTTGGTTTTATGCAAAAGAACTCAATTTTTTTAATTTCGAAATTGATATTTTATTTTGGATCCCTACTTTTTGGTTTTATGCAAAAGAACTCAATTTTTTGTAATTTGGAAATTTATATTTTATTCTCGATATGTTCTTTTGTTTTATGCAAAAGAACTCAATTTTTTGTAAGTTCGAAATTGATATTTTATTTTGGATCCCTACTTTTGTTGTACAAAAAGAACTCAATTTTTAGTAATTTGGATATTTATATTTTATTTTCGATATGTACTTTTGTTTTATGCAAAAGAACTCAATTTTTTGTAATTTCGAAATTGATATTTTATTTTGGATCCCTACTTTTGTTTTACAAAAGAACTCAATTTTTAGTAATTTGGATATATATATTTTATTTTCGATCCCTACTTTTGTTTCACAAATAGAATTCAATTTTTAATAATTTCAAAATTGATATATTATTTTTCATCCGTAGTTTTGTTTTCCAAAAAGAAACTCAATTTTTCATAATTTTGAAATTTTTATTTTATTCTCGATCACGTACTTTTGTTTTATGCAAAAGAACTCAATTTTTGTAATTTCGAAATTGATATTTTCTTTTGGATCCCTAATTTTGTTTTACATAAAGAACTCAATTTTTAGTAATTTGGATATTTATATTTTATTCTCGATATGCACTTTGGTTTTATGCAAAAGAACTCAATTTTTTGTAATTTCGAAATTTATATTTTATTTTGGATCCCTACTTTTATTTTAATAAAAGAACTCAATTTTTAGTAATTTGGATATTTATATTTTATTCTCGATATGTACTTTGGTTTTATGCAAAAGAACTCAATTTTTTTTTAATTTCGAAATTGATATTTTATTTTGGATCCCTACTTTTGTTTTACAAAAAGAACTCAATTTTTAGTAATTTGGATATTTATATTTTATTCTCGATATGTACTTTGGTTTTATGCAAAAGAACTCAATTTTTTGTAATTTCGAAATTTATATTTTATTTTGGATCCCTACTTTTGTTTTACAAAAGAACTCAATTTTTAGTAATTTGGATATTTATATTTTATTCTCGATATGTACTTTGGTTTTATGCAAAAGAACTCAATTTTTGTAATTCGAAATTTATATTTTATTCTAGATCCCTACTTTTGTTTTATAAAAAGAACTCAATTTTTGGTAATTTGGATATTTATATTTTGTTTTCGATCCCTACTTTTGTTTCACAAATAGAATTCAATTTTTAATAATTTCGAAATTGATATATTATTTTTCATCCGTACTTTTGTTTTACAAAGACGAAACTCAATTTTTCATAATTTTGAAATTTATATTTTATTCTCGATACGTACTTTTGTTTTATGCAAAAGAGTTCAATTTTTTGTAATTTCGAAATTGATATTTTATTTTGGATCCCTACTTTTGTTTTACAAAAAGAACTCAATTTTTTGTAATTTCGAAATTGATATTTTATTTTGGATCCCTACTTTTGTTTTACAAAAAGAACTCAATTTGTAGTAATTTGGATATTTATATTTTATTTTCGATCCCTACTTTTGTTTCACAAATAGAATTCAATTTTTAATAATTTCGAAATTGATATATTATTTTTCATCCGTAGTTTTGTTTTACAACAAAGAAACTCAATTTTTCATAATTTTGAAATTTATACTTTATTCTCGATACGTACTTTTGTTTTATGCAAAAGAACTCAATTTTTGTAATTTCGAAATTGATATTTTATTTTGGATCCCTACTTTTGTTTTACAAAAGAACTCAATTTTTAGTAATTTGGATATTTATATTTTATTCTCGATATGTACTTTGGTTTTATGCAAAAGAACTCAATTTTTTGTAATTTCGAAATTGATATTTTATTTTGGATCCCTACTTTTGTTTTACAAAAAGAACTCAATTTTTAGTAATTTGGATATTTATATTTTATTCTCGATATGTACTTTGGTTTTATGCAAAAAGAACTCAATTTTTTTTAATTTCGAAATTGATATTTTATTTTGGATCGCTACTTTTGTTTTAATAAAAGAACTCAATTTTTAGTAATTTGGATATTTATATTTTATTCTCGATATGTACTTTGGTTTTATACAAAAGAACTCAATTTTTTGTAATTTCGAATTTTATATTTTATTTTGGATCCCTTCTTCTGTTTTACAAAAAGAACTCAATTTTTAGTAATTTGGATATTTATATTTTATTTTCGATCCCTACTTTTGTTTTACAAAAAGAACTCAATTTTTAGTAATTTGGATATTTATATTTTATTCTTGATATGTACTTTGGTTTTATGCAAAACAACCCAATTTTTTTTAATTTCGAAATTGATATTTTATTTTGGATCCCTACTTTTGTTTTACAAAAAGAACTCAATTTTTAGTAATTTGGATATTTATATTTTATTCTCGATATGTTCTTTTGTTTTATGCAAAAGAACTAAATTTTTTGTAAGTTCGAAATTGATATTTTATTTTGGATCCCTACTTTTGTTGTACAAAAAGAACTCAATTTTTAGTAATTTGGATATTTATATTTTATTCTCGATATGTACTTTTGTTTTATGCAAAAGAACTCAATTTTTTGTAATTTCGAAATTGATATTTTATTTTGGATCCCTACTTTTGTTTTACAAAAAGAACTCAATTTTTAGTAATTTGGATATATATATTTTATTTTCGATCCCTACTTTTGTTTCACAAATAGAATTCAATTTTTAATAATTTCAAAATTGATATATTATTTTTCATCCGTAGTTTTGTTTTACAAAAAAGAAACTCAATTTTTCATAATTTTGAAATTTTTATTTTATTCTCGATACGTACTTTTGTTTTATGCAAAAGAACTCAATTTTTTGTAATTTCGAAATTGATATTTTCTTTTGGATCCCTAATTTTGTTTTACATAAAGAACTCAATTTTTAGTAATTTGGATATTTATATTTTATTCTCGATATGCACTTTGGTTTTATGCAAAAGAACTCAATTTTTTGTAATTTCGAAATTTATATTTTATTTTGGATCCCTACTTTTATTTTAATAAAAGAACTCAATTTTTAGTAATTTGGATATTTATATTTTATTCTCGATATGTACTTTGGTTTTATGCAAAAGAACTCAATTTTTTTAATTTCGAAATTGATATTTTATTTTGGATCCCTACTTTTGTTTTACAAAAAGAACTCAATTTTTAGTAATTTGGATATTTATATTTTATTCTCGATATGTACTTTGGTTTTCTGCAAAAGAACTCAATTTTTTGTAATTTCGAAATTTATATTTTATTTTGGATCCCTACTTTTGTTTTACAAAAAGAACTCAATTTTTAGTAATTTGGATATTTATATTTTATTCTCGATATGTACTTTGGTTTTATGCAAAAGAACTCAATTTTTTATAATTCCGAAACTTATATTTTATTCTAGATCCCTACTTTTGTTTTATAAAAAAAACTCAATTTTTGGTAATTTGGATATTTATATTTTGTTTTCGATCCCTACTTTTGTTTCACAAATAGAATTCAATTTTTAATAATTTCGAAATTGATATATTATTTTTCATCCGTACTTTTGTTTTACAAAGACGAAACTCAATTTTTCATAATTTTGAAATTTATATTTTATTCTCGATACGTACTTTTGTTTTATGCAAAAGAATTCAATTTTTTGTAATTTCGAAATTGATATTTTATTTTGGATCCCTACTTTTGTTTTACAAAAAGAACTCAATTTTTTGTAATTTCGAAATTGATATTTTATTTTGGATCCCTACTTTTGTTTTACAAAAAGAACTCAATTTGTAGTAATTTGGATATTTATATTTTATTTTCGATCCCTACTTTTGTTTCACAAATAGAATTCAATTTTTAATAATTTCGAAATTGATATATTATTTTTCATCCGTAGTTTTGTTTTACAACAAAGAAACTCAATTTTTCATAATTTTGAAATTTATACTTTATTCTCGATACGTACTTTTGTTTTATGCAAAAGAACTCAATTTTTGTAATTTCGAAATTGATATTTTATTTTGGATCCCTACTTTTGTTTTACAAAAGAACTCAATTTTTAGTAATTTGGATATTTATATTTTATTCTCGATATGTACTTTGGTTTTATGCAAAAGAACTCAATTTTTGTAATTTCGAAATTGATATTTTATTTTGGATCCCTACTTTTGTTTTACAAAAGAACTCAATTTTTAGTAATTTGGATATTTATATTTTATTCTCGATATGTACTTTGGTTTTATGCAAAAAGAACTCAATTTTTTTTAATTTCGAAATTGATATTTTATTTTGGATCGCTACTTTTGTTTTACAAAAAGAACTCAATTTTTAGTAATTTGGATATTTATATTTTATTCTCGATATGTACTTTGGTTTTATGCAAAAGAACTCAATTTTTTGTAATTTCGAATTTTATATTTTATTTTGGATCCCTTCTTCTGTTTTACAAAAAGAACTCAATTTTTAGTAATTTGGATATTTATATTTTATTTTCGATCCCTACTTTTGTTTCACAAATAGAATTCAATTTTTAATAATTTGGAAATTGATATATTATTTTTCATCCGTAGTTTTGTTTTACAAAAAACAAACTCAATTTTTCATAATTTTGAAATTTATATTTTTTTCTCGATACGTACTTTTGTTTTATGCAAAAGAACTCAATTTTTTGTAATTTCGAAATTTATATTTTATTTTGGATCCCTACTTTTGTTTTACAAAAAGAACTCAATTTTTAGTAATTTGGATATTTATATTTTATTCTTGATATGTACTTTGGTTTTATGGAAAAGAACCCAATTTTTTTTAATTTCGAAATTGATATTTTATTTTGGATCCCTACTTTTGTTTTACAAAAAGAACTCAATTTTTAGTAATTTGGATATTTATATTTTATTCTCAACATGTACTTTGGTTTTATGCAAAAGAACTCAATTTTTTGCAATTTCGAAATTTATATTTTATTTTGGATCCCTTCTTCTGTTTTACAAAAAGAACTCAATTTTTAGTAATTTGGATATATATATTTTATTTTTGATCCCTACTTTTGTTTCACAAATAGAATTCAATTTTTAATAATTTCGAAATTGATATAATATTTTTCATCCGTGGTTTTGTTTTCCAAAAAAGAAACTCAATTTTTCATAATTTTGAAATTTATATTTTATTCCCGATATGTACTTTTGTTTTATGCAAAAGAACTCAATTTTTTATAATTTCGAAATTGATATTTTATTTTGGATCCCTACTTTTGTTTTACAAAAAGAACTCAATTTTTAGTAATTTGGATATTTATATTTTATTCTCAATATGTACTTTGGTTTTATGCAAAAGAACTCAATTTTTTGTAATTTCAAAATTTATATTTTATTTTGGATCCCTTCTTTTGTTTTACAAAAAGAACTCAATTTTTAGTAATTTGGATATTTATATTTTATTCTCAATACGTACTTTGGTTTTATGCAAAAGAACTCATTTTTTTGTAATTTCAAAATTTATATTTTATTTTGGATCCCTTCTTTTGTTTTACAAAAAGAACTCAATTTTTAGTAATTTGGATATTTATATTTTATTCTCAATACGTACTTTGGTTTTATGCAAAAGAACTCATTTTTTTGTAATTTTGAAATTGATATTTTATTTTGGATCCCTACTTTTGTTTTACAAAAAGAACTCAATTTTTAGTAATTTGGATATTTATATTTTATTCTCGATATGTACTTTTGTTTTATGCAAAATAACTTAATTTTTTATAATTTCGAAATTGATATTTTATTTTGGATACCTACTTTTGTTTTACAAAAAGAACTCAATTTTTAGTAATTTGGATATTTATACTTTATTCTCAATATGTACTTTGGTTTTATGCAAAAGAACTCAATTTTTTGTAATTTCGAAATTTATATTTTATTTTGGATCCCTTCTTTTGTTTTACAAAAAGAACTCAATTTTTAGTAATTTGGATATATATATTTTATTTTTTATCCCTACTTTTGTTTCACAAATAGAATTCAATTTTTAATAATTTCGAAATTGATATATTATTTTTCATCCGTAGTTTTGTTTTCCAAAAAAGAAACTCAATTTTTCATAATTTTGAAATTTATATTTTATTCTCGATACGTACTTTTGTTTTATGCAAAAGAACTCAATTTTTTGTAATTTCGAAATTGATATTTTATTTTGGATCCCTACTTTTGTTTTACAAAAAGAACTCAATTTTAGTAATTTGGATATTTATATTTTATTCTCGATATGTACTTTTGTTTTATGTAAAAGAACTCAATTTTTTGTAATTTCAAAATTGATATTTTCTTTTGGATCCCTACTTTTGTTTTAGAAAAAGAACTCAATTTTTAGTAATTTGGATATTTATATTTTATTCCCGATATGTACTTTTGTTTTATGCAAAAGAACTCAATTTTTTATAATTTCGAAATTGATATTTTATTTTGGATCCCTACTTTTGTTTTACAAAAAGAACTCAATTTTTAGTAATTTGGATATTTATATTTTATTCTCAATATGTACTTTGGTTTTATGCAAAAGAACTCAATTTTTTGTAATTTCGAAATTTATATTTTATTTTGGATCCCTTCTTTTGTTTTACAAAAAGAACTCAATTTTTAGTAATTTGGATATTTATATTTTATTCTCAATACGTACTTTGGTTTTATGCAAAAGAACTCATTTTTTTGTAATTTTGAAATTGATATTTTATTTTGGATCCCTACTTTTGTTTTACAAAAAGAACTCAATTTTTAGTAATTTGGATATTTATATTTTATTCTCGATATGTACTTTTGTTTTATGCAAAATAACTTAATTTTTTATAATTTCGAAATTGATATTTTATTTTGGATACCTACTTTTGTTTTACAAAAAGAACTCAATTTTTAGTAATTTGGATATTTATACTTTATTCTCAATATGTACTTTGGTTTTATGCAAAAGAACTCAATTTTTTGTAATTTCGAAATTTATATTTTATTTTGGATCCCTTCTTTTGTTTTACAAAAAGAACTCAATTTTTAGTAATTTGGATATATATATTTTATTTTTTATCCCTACTTTTGTTTCACAAATACAATTCAATTTTTAATAATTTCGAAATTGATATATTATTTTTCATCCAGTAGTTTTGTTTTCCAAAAAGAAACTCAATTTTTCATAATTTTGAAATTTATATTTTATTCTCGATACGTACTTTTGTTTTATGCAAAAGAACTCAATTTTTGTAATTTCGAAATTGATATTTTATTTTGGATCCCTACTTTTGTTTTACAAAAAGAACTCAATTTTTAGTAATTTGGATATTTATATTTTATTCTCGATATGTACTTTTGTTTTATGTAAAAGAACTCAATTTTTTTGTAATTTCAAAATTGATATTTTCTTTTGGATCCCTACTTTTGTTTTAGAAAAAGAACTCAATTTTTAGTAATTTGGATATTTATATTTTATTCCCGATATGTACTTTTGTTTTATGCAAAAGAACTCAATTTTTTATAATTTCGAAATTGATATTTTATTTTGGATCCCTACTTTTGTTTTACAAAAAGAACTCAATTTTTAGTAATTTGGATATTTATATTTTATTCTCCATGTGTACTTTGGTTTTATGCAAAAGAAATCAATTTTTTGTATTTTCGAAATTGATTTTATATTTTGGATCCCTTCTTTTGTTTTACAAAAAGAACTCAATTTTTAGTAATTTGGATATTTATATTTTATTCTCAATACGTACTTTGGTTTTATGCAACAGAACTCATTTTTTTGTAATTTTGAAATTGATATTTTATTTTGGATCCCTACTTTTGTTTTACAAAAAGAACTCAATTTTTAGTAATTTGGATATTTATATTTTATTCTCGATATGTACTTTTGTTTTATGCAAAATAACTTAATTTTTATAATTTCGAAATTGATATTTTATTTTGGATACCTACTTTTGTTTTACAAAAGAACTCAATTTTAGTAATTTGGATATTTATACTTTATTCTCAATATGTAATTTGGTTTTATGCAAAAGAACTCAATTTTTTGTAATTTCGAAATTTATATTTTATTTTGGATCCCTTCTTTTGTTTTACAAAAAGAACTCAATTTTTAGTAATTTGGATATATATATTTTATTTTTGATCCCTACTTTTGTTTCACAAATAGAATTCAATTTTTAATAATTTCGAAATTGATATATTATTTTTCATCCGTAGTTTTGTTTTCCAAAAAAGAAACTCAATTTTTCATAATTTTGAAATTTATATTTTATTCTCGATACGTACTTTTGTTTTATGCAAAAGAACTCAATTTTTTGTAATTTCGAAATTGATATTTTATTTTGGATCCCTACTTTTGTTTTACAAAAAGAACTCAATTTTTAGTAATTTGGATATTTATATTTTATTCTCGATATGTACTTTGGTTTTATGCAAAAGAACTCAATTTTTTGTAATTTCGAAATTAATATTTTATTTTGGATCCCTACTTTTATTTTACAAAAAGAACTCAATTTTTAGTAATTTGGATATTTATATCTTATTCTCCATATGTACTTTGATTTTATGCAAAAGAACTCAATTTTCTTTAATTTCAAAATTGGTATTTTATTTTGGATCCCGACTTTTGTTTTACAAAAAGAACTCAATTTTTAGTAATTTGGATATTTATATTTTATTCTCGATATGTACTTTGGTTTTATGCAAAAGAACTCAATTTTTTGTAATTTCGAAATTTATATATTCTTATGGATCCCTTCTTTTGTTTTACAAAAAGAACTCAATTTTTAGTAATTTGGATATTTATATTTTATTTTCGATTCCTACTTTTGTTTCACAAATAGAATTCAATTTTTAATAATTTCGAAATTGATATATTATTTTTCATCCGTAGTTTTGTTTTACAAAAAAAACTCAATTTGTCATAATTTTGAAATTTATATTTTATTCTCGATACGTACTTTTGTTTTATGCAAAAGAACTCAATTTTTTGTAATTTCGAAATTGATATTTTATTTTGGATCCCTACTTTTGTTTCACAAAAAGAACTCAATTTTTAGTAATTTGGATATTTATATTTTATTCTCGATATGTACTTTTGTTTTATGCAAAAGAACTAAATTTTTTGTAATTTCGAAATTGATATTTTATTTTGGATCCCTACTTCTGTTTTACAAAAAGAACTCAATTTTTAGTAATTTGGATATTTATATTTTATTCTCGATATCTACTTTGGTTTTATGCAAAAGAACTCAATTTTTTTTAATTTCGAAATGGATATTTTATTTTGGATCCCTACTTTTGTTTTACAAAAAGAACTCAATTTTTAGTAATTTGGATATTTATATTTTATTCTCGATATGTACTTTGGTTTTATGCAAAAGAACTCAACTTTTTGTAATTTGGAAATTTATATTTTATTTTGGATCCCTACTTTTGTTTTACAAAAAGAACTCAATTTTTAGTAATTTGGATATTTATATTTTATTCTCGATATGTACTTTGGTTTTATGCAAAAGAACTCAATTTTTTTTAATTTCGAAATTGATATTTTATTTTTGATCCCTACTTTTGTTTTACAAAAAGAACTCAATTTTTAGTAATTTGGATATTTATATTTTATTCTCGATATGTACTTTGGTTTTATGCAAAAGAACTCAACTTTTTGTAATTTGGAAATTTATATTTTATTTTGGATCCCTACTTTTGTTTTACAAAAAGAACTCAATTTTTAGTAATTTGGATATTTATATTTTATTCTCGATATGTACTTTCGTTTTATGCAAAAGAACTCAATTTTTTTGTAATTTCGAAATTTATATTTTATTTTGGATCCCTACTTTTGTTTTACAAAAAGAACTCAATTTTTAGTAATTTGCATATTTATATTTTATTCTCGATATGTACTTTGGTTTTATGCAAAAGAACTCAATTTTTTTGTAATTTCGAAATTTATATTTTATTTTGGATCCCTACTTTTGTTTTACAAAAAGAACTCAATTTTTAGTAATTTGGATATTTATATTTTATTTTCGATATGTACTTTGGTTTTATGCAAAAGAACTCAATTTTTTTTAATTTCGGAATTGATATTTTATTTTGGATCTCTACTTTTGTTTTACAAAAAGAACTCAATTTTTAGTAACTTGGATATTTATATTTTATTCTCGATATGTACTTTGGTTTTATGCAAAAGAACTCAACTTTTTGTAATTTGGAAATTTATATTTTATTTTGGATCCCTACTTTTGTTTTACAAAAAGAACTCAATTTTTAGTAATTTGGATATTTATATTTTATTCTCGATATGTACTTTGGTTTTATGTAAAAGAACTCAATTTTTTGTAATTTCGAAATTGATATTTTATTTTGGATCCCTACTTTTATTTTACAAAAAGAACTCAATTTTTAGTAATTTGGATATTTATATTTTATTTTCGATCCCTGCTTTTGTTTCACAAATAGAATTCAATTTTTAATAATTTCGAAATTGATATATTATTTTTCATCCGTAGTTTTGTTTTACAAAAAACAAACTCAATTTTTCATAATTTTGAAATTTATATTTTTTTCTCGATACGTACTTTTGTTTTATGCAAAAGAACTCAATTTTTGTAAGTTCGAAATTTATATTTTATTTTGGATCCCTACTTTTGTTTTACAAAAGAACTCAATTTTTAGTAATTCAGATATTTATATTTTATTCTCGATATGTACTTTGGTTTTATGCAAAAGAACTCAATTTTTGTAATTTCGAAATTTATATTTTATTTTGGATCCCTACTTTTGTTTTACAAAAAGAACTCAATATTTAGTAATTTGGATATTTATATTTTATTCTCGATATGTACTTTGGTTTTATGCAAAAGAACTCAATTTTTTTTAATTTCGAAATTGATATTTTATTTTTGATCCCTACTTTTGTTTTACAAAAAGAACTCAATTTTTAGTAATTTGGATATTTATATTTTATTCTCGATACGTTCTTTTGTTTTATGCAAAAGAACTCAATTTTTCGTAATTTCGAAATTGATATTTTATTTTGGATCCCCACTTTTGTTTTACAAAAAGAACTCAATTTTTAGTAATTTGGATATTTATATTTTATTCTCGATATGTACTTTGTTTTATGCAAAAGAACTCAATTTTTGAACTTTCGAAATTGATATTTTATTTTGGATCCCTACTTTCGTTTTACAAAAGAACTCAATTTTTAGTAATTTGGATATTTATATTTTATTCTCGATATGTACTTTTGTTTTATGCAAAAGAACTAAATTCTTTGTAATTTCGAAATTGATATTTTATTTTGGATCCCTACTTTTGTTTTACAAAAAAACTCAATTTTTAGTAATTTGGATATTTATATTTTATTTTCGATATGTACTTTGGTTTTATGCAAAAGAACTCAATTTTTTTAATTTCGAATTGATATTTTATTTTGGATCTCTACTTTTGTTTTACAAAAGAACTCAATTTTTAGTAACTTGGATATTTATATTTTATTCTCGATATGTACTTTGGTTTTATGCAAAAGAACTCAACTTTTTGTAATTTGGAAATTTATATTTTATTTTGGATCCCTACTTTTGTTTTACAAAAAGAACTCAATTTTTAGTAATTTGGATATTTATATTTTATTCTCGATATGTACTTTGGTTTTATGTAAAAGAACTCAATTTTTTGTAATTTCGAAATTTATATTTTATTTTGGATCCCTACTTTTATTTTACAAAAAGAACTCAATTTTTAGTAATTTGGATATTTATATTTTATTTTCGATCCCTGCTTTTGTTTCACAAATAGAATTCAATTTTTAATAATTTCGAAATTGATATATTATTTTTCATCCGTAGTTTTGTTTTACAAAAAAGAAACTCAATTTTTCATAATTTTGAAATTTATATTTTTTTCTCGATACGTACTTTTGTTTTATGCAAAAGAACTCAATTTTTTGTAAGTTCGAAATTTATATTTTATTTTGGATCCCTACTTTTGTTTTACAAAAAGAACTCAATTTTTAGTAATTTAGATATTTATATTTTATTCTCGATATGTACTTTGGTTTTATGCAAAAGAACTCAATTTTTTAATTTCGAAACTGATATTTTATTTTGGATCCCTACTTTTGTTTTACAAAAGAACTCAATTTTTAGTAATTTGGATATTTATATTTTATTCTCGATATGTACTTTGTTTTATGCAAAAGAACTCAACTTTTTGTAATTTGGAAATTTATATTTTATTTTGGATCCCTACTTTTGTTTTACAAAAAGAACTCAATTTTTAGAAATTTGGATATTTATATTTTATTCTCGATATGTACTTTTGTTTTATGCAAAAGAACTAAATTTTTGTAATTTCGAAATTGATATTTTATTTTGGATCCCTACTTTTGTTTTACAAAAAGAACTCAATTTTTAGTAATTTGGATATATATATTTTATTTTCGATCCCTACTTTTGTTTCACAAATAGAATTCAATTTTTAATAATTTCGAAATTGATATATTATTTTTCGATCCGTAGTTTTTTTACAAAAAGAAACTCAATTTTTCATAATTTTGAAGTTTATATTTTATTCTCGATACGTTCTTTTGTTTTATGCAAAGGAACTAAATTTTTCGTAATTTCGAAATTGATATTTTATTTTGGATCCCCACTTTTGTTTTACAAAAAGAACTCAATTTTTAGTAATTTGGATATTTATATTTTATTCTCGATATGTACTTTGTTTTATGCAAAAGAACTCAATTTTTTGAACTTTCGAAATTGATATTTTATTTTGGATCCCTACTTTCGTTTTACAAAAAGAACTCAATTTTTAGTAATTTGGATATTTATATTTTATTCTCGATATGTACTTTTGTTTTATGCAAAAGAACTAAATTCTTTGTAATTTCGAAATTGATATTTTATTTTGGATCCCTACTTTTGTTTTACAAAAAAACTCAATTTTTAGTAATTTGGATGTTTATATTTTATTTTCGATATGTACTTTGGTTTTATGCAAAAGAACTCAATTTTTTTAATTTCGAATTGATATTTTATTTTGGATCTCTACTTTTGTTTTACAAAAAGAACTCAATTTTTAGTAACTTGGATATTTATATTTTATTCTCGATATGTACTTTGGTTTTATGCAAAAGAACTCAACTTTTTGTAATTTGGAAATTTATATTTTATTTTGGATCCCTACTTTTGTTTTACAAAAGAACTCAATTTTTAGTAATTTGGATATTTATATTTTATTCTCGATATGTACTTTGGTTTTATGTAAAAGAACTCAATTTTTTGTAATTTCGAAATTTATATTTTATTTTGGATCCCTACTTTTATTTTACAAAAAGAACTCAATTTTTAGTAATTTGGATATTTATATTTTATTTTCGATCCCTGCTTTTGTTTCACAAATAGAATTCAATTTTTAATAATTTCGAAATTGATATATTATTTTTCATCCGTAGTTTTGTTTTACAAAAAGAAACTCAATTTTTCATAATTTTGAAATTTATATTTTTTTCTCGATACGTACTTTTGTTTTATGCAAAAGAACTCAATTTTTTGTAATTTCGAAATTGATATTTTATTTTGGATCCCTACTTTTGTTTTACAAAAAGAACTCAATTTTTAGTAATTTAGATATTTATATTTTATTCTCGATATGTACTTTGGTTTTATGCAAAAGAACTCAATTTTTTTAATTTCGAAACTGATATTTTATTTTGGATCCCTACTTTTGTTTTACAAAAGAACTCAATTTTTAGTAATTTGGATATTTATATTTTATTCTCGATATGTACTTTGTTTTATGCAAAAGAACTCAACTTTTTGTAATTTGGAAATTTATATTTTATTTTGGATCCCTACTTTTGTTTTACAAAAAGAACTCAATTTTTAGTAATTTGGATATTTATATTTTATTCTCGATATGTACTTTTGTTTTATGCAAAAGAACTAAATTTTTTGTAATTTCGAAATTGATATTTTATTTTGGATCCCTACTTTTGTTTTACAAAAAGAACTCAATTTTTAGTAATTTGGATATATATATTTTATTTTCGATCCCTACTTTTGTTTCACAAATAGAATTCAATTTTTAATAATTTCGAAATTGATATATTATTTTTCGTCCGTAGTTTTTTTTACAAAAAAGAAACTCAATTTTTCATAATTTTGAAGTTTATATTTTATTCTCGATACGTTCTTTTGTTTTATGCAAAGGAACTCAATTTTTTGTAATTTCGAAATTGATATTTTATTTTGGATCCCTACTTTTGTTTTACAAAAAGAACTCAATTTTTAGTAATTTGGATATTTATATTTTATTCTCGATATGTACTTTGTTTTATGCAAAAGAACTCAATTTTTTGAACTTTCGAAATTGATATTTTATTTTGGATCCCTACTTTCGTTTTACAAAAAGAACTCAATTTTTAGTAATTTGGATATTTATATTTTATTCTCGATATGTACTTTGGTTTTATGCAAAAGAACTAAATTCTTTGTAATTTCGAAATTGATATTTTATTTTGGATCCCTACTTTTGTTTTACAAAAAAACTCAATTTTTAGTAATTTGGATATTTATATTTTATTTTCGATATGTACTTTGGTTTTATGCAAAAGAACTCAATTTTTTTAATTTCGAATTGATATTTTATTTTGGATCTCTACTTTTGTTTTACAAAAGAACTCAATTTTTAGTAACTTGGATATTTATATTTTATTCTCGATATGTACTTTGGTTTTATGCAAAAGAACTCAACTTTTTGTAATTTGGAAATTTATATTTTATTTTGGATCCCTACTTTTGTTTTACAAAAAGAACTCAATTTTTAGTAATTTGGATATTTATATTTTATTCTCGATATGTACTTTGGTTTTATGTAAAAGAACTCAATTTTTTGTAATTTCGAAATTTATATTTTATTTTGGATCCCTACTTTTATTTTACAAAAAGAACTCAATTTTTAGTAATTTGGATATTTATATTTTATTTTCGATCCCTGCTTTTGTTTCACAAATAGAATTCAATTTTTAATAATTTCGAAATTGATATATTATTTTTCATCCGTAGTTTTGTTTTACAAAAAGAAACTCAATTTTTCATAATTTTGAAATTTATATTTTTTTCTCGATACGTACTTTTGTTTTATGCAAAAGAACTCAATTTTTTGTAAGTTCGAAATTTATATTTTATTTTGGATCCCTACTTTTGTTTTACAAAAAGAACTCAATTTTTAGTAATTCAGATATTTATATTTTATTCTCGATATGTACTTTGGTTTTATGCAAAAGAACTCAATTTTTTGTAATTTCGAAATTTATATTTTATTTTGGATCCCTACTTTTGTTTTACAAAAGAACTCAATATTTAGTAATTTGGATATTTATATTTTATTCTCGATATGTACTTTGGTTTTATGCAAAAGAACTCAATTTTTTTAATTTCGAAATTGATATTTTATTTTTGATCCCTACTTTTGTTTTACAAAAAGAACTCAATTTTTAGTAATTTGGATATTTATATTTTATTCTCGATACGTTCTTTTGTTTTATGCAAAGGAACTAAATTTTTCGTAATTTCGAAATTGATATTTTATTTTGGATCCCCACTTTTGTTTTACAAAAAGAACTCAATTTTTAGTAATTTGGATATTTATATTTTATTCTCGATATGTACTTTGTTTTATGCAAAAGAACTCAATTTTTTGAACTTTCGAAATTGATATTTTATTTTGGATCCCTACTTTCGTTTTACAAAAAGAACTCAATTTTTAGTAATTTGGATATTTATATTTTATTCTCGATATGTACTTTTGTTTTATGCAAAAGAACTAAATTCTTTGTAATTTCGAAATTGATATTTTATTTTGGATCCCTACTTTTGTTTTACAAAAAAACTCAATTTTTAGTAATTTGGATGTTTATATTTTATTTTCGATATGTACTTTGGTTTTATGCAAAAGAACTCAATTTTTTTAATTTCGAATTGATATTTTATTTTGGATCTCTACTTTTGTTTTACAAAAAGAACTCAATTTTTAGTAACTTGGATATTTATATTTTATTCTCGATATGTACTTTGGTTTTATGCAAAAGAACTCAACTTTTTGTAATTTGGAAATTTATATTTTATTTTGGATCCCTACTTTTGTTTTACAAAAGAACTCAATTTTTAGTAATTTGGATATTTATATTTTATTCTCGATATGTACTTTGGTTTTATGTAAAAGAACTCAATTTTTTGTAATTTCGAAATTTATATTTTATTTTGGATCCCTACTTTTATTTTACAAAAAGAACTCAATTTTTAGTAATTTGGATATTTATATTTTATTTTCGATCCCTGCTTTTGTTTCACAAATAGAATTCAATTTTTAATAATTTCGAAATTGATATATTATTTTTCATCCGTAGTTTTGTTTTACAAAAAGAAACTCAATTTTTCATAATTTTGAAATTTATATTTTATTCTCGATACGTACTTTTGTTTTATGCAAAAGAACTCAATTTTTGTAAGTTCGAAATTTATATTTTATTTTGGATCCCTACTTTTGTTTTACAAAAAGAACTCAATTTTTAGTAATTTAGATATTTATATTTTATTCTCGATATGTACTTTGGTTTTATGCAAAAGAACTCAATTTTTTTAATTTCGAAACTGATATTTTATTTTGGATCCCTACTTTTGTTTTACAAAAAGAACTCAATTTTTAGTAATTTGGATATTTATATTTTATTCTCGATATGTACTTTGTTTTATGCAAAAGAACTCAATTTTTTGTAATTTCAAAGTTTATATTTTATTTTGGATCCCTACTTTTGTTTTACAAAAAGAACTCAATTTTTAGAAATTTGGATATTTATATTTTATTCTCGATATGTACTTTTGTTTTATGCAAAAGAACTAAATTTTTTGTAATTTCGAAATTGATATTTTATTTTGGATCCCTACTTTTGTTTTACAAAAAGAACTCAATTTTTAGTAATTTGGATATATATATTTTATTTTCGATCCCTACTTTTGTTTCACAAATAGAATTCAATTTTTAATAATTTCGAAATTGATATATTATTTTTCGTCCGTAGTTTTTTTTACAAAAAGAAACTCAATTTTTCATAATTTTGAAGTTTATATTTTATTCTCGATACGTTCTTTTGTTTTATGCAAAGGAACTAAATTTTTCGTAATTTCGAAATTGATATTTTATTTTGGATCCCCACTTTTGTTTTACAAAAAGAACTCAATTTTTAGTAATTTGGATATTTATATTTTATTCTCGATATGTACTTTGTTTTATGCAAAAGAACTCAATTTTTTGAACTTTCGAAATTGATATTTTATTTTGGATCCCTACTTTCGTTTTACAAAAGAACTCAATTTTTAGTAATTTGGATATTTATATTTTATTCTCGATATGTACTTTTGTTTTATGCAAAAGAACTAAATTCTTTGTAATTTCGAAATTGATATTTTATTTTGGATCCCTACTTTTGTTTTACAAAAAACTCAATTTTTAGTAATTTGGATATTTATATTTTATTTTCGATATGTACTTTGGTTTTATGCAAAAGAACTCAATTTTTTTAATTTCGAATTGATATTTTATTTTGGATCTCTACTTTTGTTTTACAAAAGAACTCAATTTTTAGTAACTTGGATATTTATATTTTATTCTCGATATGTACTTTGGTTTTATGCAAAAGAACTCAACTTTTTGTAATTTGGAAATTTATATTTTATTTTGGATCCCTACTTTTGTTTTACAAAAAGAACTCAATTTTTAGTAATTTGGATATTTATATTTTATTCTCGATATGTACTTTGGTTTTATGTAAAAGAACTCAATTTTTTGTAATTTCGAAATTTATATTTTATTTTGGATCCCTACTTTTATTTTACAAAAAGAACTCAATTTTTAGTAATTTGGATATTTATATTTTATTTTCGATCCCTGCTTTTGTTTCACAAATAGAATTCAATTTTTAATAATTTCGAAATTGATATATTATTTTTCATCCGTAGTTTTGTTTTACAAAAAAGAAACTCAATTTTTCATAATTTTTAAATTTATATTTTTTTCTCGATACGTACTTTTGTTTTATGCAAAAGAACTCAATTTTTTGTAAGTTCGAAATTTATATTTTATTTTGGATCCCTACTTTTGTTTTACAAAAAGAACTCAATTTTTAGTAATTTAGATATTTATATTTTATTCTCGATATGTACTTTGGTTTTATGCAAAAGAACTCAATTTTTTTAATTTCGAAACTGATATTTTATTTTGGATCCCTACTTTTGTTTTACAAAAAGAACTCAATTTTTAGTAATTTGGATATTTATATTTTATTCTCGATATGTACTTTGTTTTATGCAAAAGAACTCAACTTTTTGTAATTTGGAAATTTATATTTTATTTTGGATCCCTACTTTTGTTTTACAAAAAGAACTCAATTTTTAGAAATTTGGATATTTATATTTTATTCTCGATATGTACTTTTGTTTTATGCAAAAGAACTCAATTTTTTGTAATTTCGAAATTGATATTTTATTTTGGATCCCTACTTTCGTTTTACAAAAAGAACTCAATTTTTAGTAATTTGGATATATATATTTTATTTTCGATCCCTACTTTTGTTTCACAAATAGAATTCAATTTTTAATAATTTCGAAATTGATATATTATTTTTCGTCCGTAGTTTTTTTACAAAAAGAAACTCAATTTTTCATAATTTTGAAGTTTATATTTTATTCTCGATACGTTCTTTTGTTTTATGCAAAGGAACTAAATTTTTCGTAATTTCGAAATTGATATTTTATTTTGGATCCCCACTTTTGTTTTACAAAAAGAACTCAATTTTTAGTAATTTGGATATTTATATTTTATTCTCGATATGTACTTTGTTTTATGCAAAAGAACTCAATTTTTTGAACTTTCGAAATTGATATTTTATTTTGGATCCCTACTTTCGTTTTACAAAAAGAACTCAATTTTTAGTAATTTGGATATTTATATTTTATTCTCGATATGTACTTTTGTTTTATGCAAAAGAACTAAATTCTTTGTAATTTCGAAATTGATATTTTATTTTGGATCCCTACTTTTGTTTTACAAAAAGAACTCAATTTTTAGTAATTTGGATATTTATATTTTATTCTCGATATGTACTTTGTTTTATGCAAAAGAACTCAACTTTTTGTAATTTGGAAATTTATATTTTATTTTGGATCCCTACTTTTGTTTTACAAAAAGAACTCAATTTTTAGAAATTTGGATATTTATATTTTATTCTCGATATGTACTTTTGTTTTATGCAAAAGAACTAAATTTTTTGTAATTTCGAAATTGATATTTTATTTTGGATCCCTACTTTTGTTTTACAAAAAGAACTCAATTTTTAGTAATTTGGATATATATATTTTATTTTCGATCCCTACTTTTGTTTCACAAATAGAATTCAATTTTTAATAATTTCGAAATTGATGTATTATTTTTCAGTCCGTAGTTTTTTTACAAAAAGAAACTCAATTTTTCATAATTTTGAAGTTTATATTTTATTCTCGATACGTTCTTTTGTTTTATGCAAAGGAACTAAATTTTTCGTAATTTCGAAATTGATATTTTATTTTGGATCCCCACTTTTGTTTTACAAAAGAACTCAATTTTTAGTAATTTGGATATTTATATTTTATTCTCGATATGTACTTTGTTTTATGCAAAAGAACTCAATTTTTTGAACTTTCGAAATTGATATTTTATTTTGGATCCCTACTTTCGTTTTACAAAAGAACTCAATTTTTAGTAATTTGGATATTTATATTTTATTCTCGATATGTACTTTTGTTTTATGCAAAAGAACTAAATTCTTTGTAATTTCGAAATTGATATTTTATTTTGGATCCCTACTTTTGTTTTACAAAAAAACTCAATTTTTAGTAATTTGGATATTTATATTTTATTTTCGATATGTACTTTGGTTTTATGCAAAAGAACTCAATTTTTTTTAATTTCGAAATTGATATTTTATTTTGGATCCCTACTTTTGTTTTACAAAAAGAACTCAATTTTTAGTAACTTGGATATTTATATTTTATTCTCGATATGTACTTTGGTTTTATGCAAAAGAACTCAACTTTTTGTAATTTGGAAATTTATATTTTATTTTGGATCCCTACTTTTGTTTTACAAAAAGAACTCAATTTTAGTAATTTGGATATTTATATTTTATTCTCGATATGTACTTTTGTTTTATGCAAAAGAACTAAATTTTTGTAATTTCGAAATTGATATTTTATTTTGGATCCCTACTTTTGTTTTACAAAAAGAACTCAATTTTTAGTAATTTGGATATATATATTTTATTTTCGATCCCTACTTTTGTTTCACAAATAGAATTCAATTTTTAATAATTTCGAAATTGATATATTATTTTTCGTCCGTAGTTTTGTTTTACAAAAAAGAAACTCAATTTTTCATAATTTTTAAATTTATATTTTATTCTCGATACGTTCTTTTGTTTTATGCAAAGGAACTCAATTTTTCGTAATTTCGAAATTGATATTTTATTTTGGATCCCCACTTTTGTTTTACAAAAAGAACTCAATTTTTAGTAATTTGGATATATATATTTTATTTTCGATCCCTACTTTTGTTTCACAAATAGAATTCAATTTTTAATAATTTCGAAATTGATATATTATTTTTCATCCGTAGTTTTGTTTTACAAAAAGAAACTCAATTTTTCATAATTTTGAAATTTATATTTTATTCTCGATCACGTACTTTTGTTTTATGTAAAAGAACTCAATTTTTAGTAATTTGGATATTTATATTTTATTCTCGATATGTGCTTTGGTTTTATGCAAAAGAACTCAATTTTTCTAATTTCGAAATTTATATTTTATTTTGGATCCCTACTTTTGTTTTACAAAAGATCTCAATTTTTAGTAATTTGGATATTTATATTTTATTCTCGATATGTACTTTGGTTTTATGCAAAAGAACTCAATTTTTGTAATTTCGAAATTGATATTTTATTTTGGATCTCTACTTTTGTTTTACAAAAGAACTCGATTTTTAGTAATTTGCATATATATATTTTATTTTCGATCCCTACTTTTGTTTCACAAATAGAATTCAATTTTTAATAATTTCGAAATTGATATATTATTTTTCATCCGTAGTTTTGTTTTACAAAAAGAAACTCAATTTTTCATAATTTTGAAATTTATATTTTATTCTCGATACGTACTTTTGTTTTATGCAAAAGAACTCAATTTTTTGTAATTTCGAAATTGATATTTTATTTTGAATCCCTACTTTTGTTTTACAAAAAGAACTCAATTTTTAGTAATTTGGATATTTATATTTTATTCTCGATATGTACTTTGGTTTTATGCAAAAGAACTCAATTTTTTGTAATATCGAAATTTATATTTTATTTTGCATCCCTACTTTTGTTTTACAAAAGAACTCAATTTTTAGTAATTTGGATATTTATACTTTATTCTCGATATGTACTTTGGTTTTATGCAAAAGAACTCAATTCTTTGTAATTTCGAAATTTATATTTTATTACTGGATCCCTACTTTTGTTTTATAAAAATAACTCAATTTTTGGTAATTTGGATATTTATATTTTGTTTTCGATCCCTACTTTTGTTTCACAAATAGAATTCAATTTTTAATAATTTCGAAATTGATATATTATTTTTCATCCGTAGTTTTGTTTTACAAAAAAGAAACTCAATTTTTCATAATTTTGAAATTTATATTTTATTCTCGATATATACTTTTGTTTTATGCAAAAGAACTCAATTTTTTGTAATTTCGAAATTGATATTTTATTTTGGATCCCTACTTTTGTTTTACAAAAAGAACTCAATTTTTAGTAATTTGGACATTTATATTTTATTCTCGATATGTACTTTGGTTTTATGCAAAAGAACTCAATTTTTTGTAATTTCGAAATTGATATTTTATTTTGGATCCCTACTTTTGTTTTACAAAAAGAACTCAATTTTTAGTAATTTGGATATATATATTTTATTTTCGATCCCTACTTTTGTTTCACAAATAGAATTCAATTTTTAATAATTTCGAAATTGATATATTATTTTTCAGTCCAGTAGTTTTTTTACAAAAAAGAAACTCAATTTTTCATAATTTTGAAGTTTATATTTTATTCTCGATACGTTCTTTTGTTTTATGCAAAGGAACTAAATTTTTCGTAATTTCGAAATTGATATTTTATTTTGGATCCCCACTTTTGTTTTACAAAAAGAACTCAATTTTTAGTAATTTGGATATTTATATTTTATTCTCGATATGTACTTTGTTTTATGCAAAAGAACTCAATTTTTTGAACTTTCGAAATTGATATTTTATTTTGGATCCCTACTTTCGTTTTACAAAAGAACTCAATTTTTAGTAATTTGGATATTTATATTTTATTCTCGATATGTACTTTTGTTTTATGCAAAAGAACTAAATTCTTTGTAATTTCGAAATTGATATTTTATTTTGGATCCCTACTTTTGTTTTACAAAAAAACTCAATTTTTAGTAATTTGGATATTTATATTTTATTTTCGATATGTACTTTGGTTTTATGCAAAAGAACTCAATTTTTTTTAATTTCGAAATTGATATTTTATTTTGGATCCCTACTTTTGTTTTACAAAAAGAACTCAATTTTTAGTAACTTGGATATTTATATTTTATTCTCGATATGTACTTTGGTTTTATGCAAAAGAACTCAACTTTTTGTAATTTGGAAATTTATATTTTATTTTGGATCCCTACTTTTGTTTTACAAAAAGAACTCAATTTTTAGTAATTTGGATATTTATATTTTATTCTCGATATGTACTTTTGTTTTATGCAAAAGAACTAAATTTTTGTAATT
Organism: Lablab purpureus; assembly: GCA_030347555.1. NCBI lineage: Eukaryota > Viridiplantae > Streptophyta > Magnoliopsida > Fabales > Fabaceae > Lablab > Lablab purpureus. The sequence goes on along the minus strand of CM059261.1, from coordinate 3,693,327 downwards.
TCGAAATTTATATTTTATTTTGGATCCCTACTTTTGTTTTACAAAAAGAACTCAATTTTTAGTAATTTGGATATATATATTTTATTTTCGATCCCTACTTTTGTTTCACAAATAGAATTCAATTTTTAATAATTTCGAAATTGATATATTATTTTTCAGTCCGTAGTTTTGTTTTACAAAAAGAAACTCAATTTTTCATAATTTTTAAATTTATATTTTATTCTCGATACGTTCTTTTGTTTTATGCAAAGGAACTCAATTTTTCGTAATTTCGAAATTGATATTTTATTTTGGATCCCCACTTTTGTTTTACAAAAAGAACTCAATTTTTAGTAATTTGGATATATATATTTTATTTTCGATCCCTACTTTTGTTTCACAAATAGAATTCAATTTTTAATAATTTCGAAATTGATATATTATTTTTCATCCGTAGTTTTGTTTTACAAAAAAGAAACTCAATTTTTCATAATTTTGAAATTTATATTTTATTCTCGATACGTACTTTTGTTTTATGTAAAAGAACTCAATTTTTAGTAATTTGGATATTTATATTTTATTCTCGATATGTGCTTTGGTTTTATGCAAAAGAACTCAATTTTTTCTAATTTCGAAATTTATATTTTATTTTGGATCCCTACTTTTGTTTTACAAAAAGATCTCAATTTTTAGTAATTTGGATATTTATATTTTATTCTCGATATGTACTTTGGTTTTATGCAAAAGAACTCAATTTTTTGTAATTTCGAAATTGATATTTTATTTTGGATCTCTACTTTTGTTTTACAAAAAGAACTCGATTTTTAGTAATTTGCATATATATATTTTATTTTCGATCCCTACTTTTGTTTCACAAATAGAATTCAATTTTTAATAATTTCGAAATTGATATATTATTTTTCATCCGTAGTTTTGTTTTACAAAAAAGAAACTCAATTTTTCATAATTTTGAAATTTATATTTTATTCTCGATACGTACTTTTGTTTTATGCAAAAGAACTCAATTTTTTGTAATTTCGAAATTGATATTTTATTTTGAATCCCTACTTTTGTTTTACAAAAAGAACTCAATTTTTAGTAATTTGGATATTTATATTTTATTCTCGATATGTACTTTGGTTTTATGCAAAAGAACTCAATTTTTTGTAATATCGAAATTTATATTTTATTTTGCATCCCTACTTTTGTTTTACAAAAAGAACTCAATTTTTAGTAATTTGGATATTTATACTTTATTCTCGATATGTACTTTGGTTTTATGCAAAAGAACTCAATTCTTTGTAATTTCGAAATTTATATTTTATTCTGGATCCCTACTTTTGTTTTATAAAAATAACTCAATTTTTGGTAATTTGGATATTTATATTTTGTTTTCGATCCCTACTTTTGTTTCACAAATAGAATTCAATTTTTAATAATTTCGAAATTGATATATTATTTTTCATCCGTAGTTTTGTTTTACAAAAAAGAAACTCAATTTTTCATAATTTTGAAATTTATATTTTATTCTCGATATATACTTTTGTTTTATGCAAAAGAACTCAATTTTTTGTAATTTCGAAATTGATATTTTATTTTGGATCCCTACTTTTGTTTTACAAAAAGAACTCAATTTTTAGTAATTTGGACATTTATATTTTATTCTCGATATGTACTTTGGTTTTATGCAAAAGAACTCAATTTTTTGTAATTTCGAAATTGATATTTTATTTTGGATCCCTACTTTTGTTTTACAAAAAGAACTCGATTTTTAGTAATTTGCATATATATATTTTATTTTCGATCCCTACTTTTGTTTCACAAATAGAATTCAATTTTTAATAATTTCGAAATTGATATATTATTTTTCATCCGTAGTTTTGTTTTACAAAAAAGAAACTCAATTTTTCATAATTTTGAAATTTATATTTTATTCTCGATACGAACTTTTGTTTTATGCAAAAGAACTCAATTTTTTGTAATTTCGAAATTGATATTTTATTTTGGATCCCTACTTTTGTTTTACAAAAAGAACTCAATTTTTAGGAATTTGGATATTTATATTTTATTCTCGATATGTACTTTGGTTTTATGCAAAAGAACTCAATTTTTTGTAATTTCGAAATTTATATTTTATTTTGCATCCCTACTTTTGTTTTACAAAAAGAACTCAATTTTTAGTAATTTGGATATTTATACTTTATTCTCAATATGTACTTTGGTTTTATGCAAAAGAACTCAATTCTTTGTAATTTCGAAATTTATATTTTATTCTGGATCCCTACTTTTGTTTTATAAAAAGAACTCAATTTTTGGTAATTTGGAGATTTATATTTTGTTTTCGATCCCTACTTTTGTTTCACAAATAGAATTCAATTTTTAATAATTTCGAAATTGATATATTATTTTTCATCCGTAGTTTTGTTTTACAAAAAAGAAACTCAATTTTTCATAATTTTGAAATTTATATTTTATTCTCGATACGTACTTTTGTTTTATGCAAAAGAACTCAATTTTTGGTAAATTCGAAATTGGTATTTTATTTTGGATCCCTACTTTTGTTTTACAAAAAGAACTCAATTTTTAGTAATTTGGATATTTATATTTTATTCTCGATATGTACTTTGGTTTTATGCAAAAGAACTCAATTTTTTGTAATATCGAAATTTATATTTTATTTTGCATCCCTACTTTTGTTTTACAAAAAGAACTCAATTTTTAGTAATTTGGATATTTATACTTTATTCTCGATATGTACTTTGGTTTTATGCAAAAGAACTCAATTCTTTGTAATTTCGAAATTTATATTTTATTCTGGATCCCTACTTTTGTTTTATAAAAATAACTCAATTTTTGGTAATTTGGATATTTATATTTTGTTTTCGATCCCTACTTTTGTTTCACAAATAGAATTCAATTTTTAATAATTTCGAAATTGATATATTATTTTTCATCCGTAGTTTTGTTTTACAAAAAAGAAACTCAATTTTTCATAATTTTGAAATTTATATTTTATTCTCGATACGTACTTTTGTTTTATGCAAAAGAACTCAATTTTTTGTAAATTCAAAATTGGTATTTTATTTTGGATCCGTACTTTTGTTTTACAAAAAGAACTCAATTTTTAGTAATTTGGATATTTATATTTTATTCTTAATATGTGCTTTGGTTTTATGCAAAAGAACTCAATTTTTTGTAATTTTGAAATTTATATTTTATTCTGGATCCCTACTTTTGTTTTACAAAGAAGAAACTCAATTTTTCATAATTTTAAAATTTATATTTTATTCTCGATACGTACTTTTGTTTTATGCAAAAGAACTCAATTTTTTGTAATTTCGAAATGAATATTTTATTTTGGATATCTAGTTTTGTTTTACAATAAGAACTCAATTTTTAGTAATTTGCATATTTATATTTTATTCTCGATATGTACTTTGGTTTTATGCAAAAGAACTCAATTTTTTTGTAATTTCGAAATTTATATTTTATTTTGATCCCTACTTTTGGTTTACAAAAAGAACTCAATTTTTAGTAATTTGGATATTTATATTTTATTTTCGATCCCTACTTTTGTTTCACAAATAGAATTCAATTTTTAATAATTTCGAAATTGATATATTATTTTTCATCCGTAGTTTTGTTTTACAAAAAAGAAACTCAATTTTTCATAATTTTGAAATTTATATTTTCGTCTCGATACGTACTTTTGTTTTATGCAAAAGAACTCAATTTTTTGTAATTTCGAAATTGATATTTTATTTTGGATATCTAGTTTTGTTTTATAATAAGAACTCAATTTTTAGTAATTTGGATATTTATATTTTATTCTCGATATGTACTTTGGTTTTATGCAAAAGAACTCAACTTTTTGTAATTTCGAAATTTATATTTTATTTTGGATCCCTACTTTTGTTTTAGAAAAAGAACTCAATTTTTAGTAATTTGGATATTTATATTTTATTTTCGATACGTACTTTTGTTTCACAAAAAGAATTCAATTTTTATTAATTTCGAAATTGATATATTATTTTTCGTCCATCGTTTTGTTTTACAAAAAAGAAACTCAATTTTTCATAATTTTGAAATTTATATTTTTTCTCGATACGTACTTTTGTTTTATGCAAAAGAACTCAATTTTTGTAATTTCGAAATTGATATTTTATTTTGGATCCCTACTTTTGTTTTACAAAAAGAACTCAATTTTTAGTAATTTGGATATTTATATTTTATTCTCGATATGTACTTTGGTTTTATGCAAAAGAACTCAATTTTTGTAATTTCAAAATTTATATTTTATTTTGGATCCCTACTTTTGTTTTACAAAAAGATCTCAATTTTTAGTAATTTGGATATTTATATTTTATTCTCGATATGTACTTTGGTTTTATGCAAAAGAACTCAATTTTTTGTAATTTCAAAATTGATATTTTATTTCGGATCCCTAATTTTGTTTTACAAAAAGAACTCGATTTTTAGTAATTTGCATATATATATATATATTTTATTTTCGATCCCTACTTTTGTTTCACAAATAGAATTCAATTTTTAATAATTTCGAAATTGATATATTAATTTTCATCCGTAGTTTTGTTTTACAAAAAGAAACTCAATTTTTCATAATTTTGAAATTTATATTTTATTCTCGATACGTACTTTTGTTTTATGCAAAAGAACTCAATTTTTGTAATTTCGAAATTGATATTTTATTTTGGATCCCTACTTTTGTTTTACAAAAGAACTCAATTTTTAGTAATTTGGATATTTATATTTTATTCTCGATATGTACTTTGGTTTTATGCAAAAGAACTCAATTTTTTGTAATTTCGAAATTTATATTTTATTCTGGATCCTTACTTTTGTTTTACAAAGAAGAAACTCAATTTTTCATAATTTTGAAATTTATATTTTATTCTCGATACGTACTTTTGTTTTATGCAAAAGAACTCAATTTTTTGTAATTTCGAAATGAATATTTTATTTTGGATATCTAGTTTTGTTTTACAATAAGAACTCAATTTTTAGTAATTTGCATATTTATATTTTATTCTCGATATGTACTTTGGTTTTATGCAAAAGAACTCAATTTTTTGTAATTTCGAAATTTATATTTTATTTTGGATCCCTACTTTTGTTTTACAAAAAGAACTCAATTTTTAGTAATTTGGATATTTATATTTTATTTTCGATCCGTACTTTTGTTTCACAAATAGAATTCAATTTTTAATAATTTCGAAATTGATATATTATTTTCCATCCGTAGTTTTGTTTTACAAAAAAGAAACTCAATTTTTCATAATTTTGAAATTTATATTTTATTCTCGATACGTACTTTTGTTTTATGCAAAAGAACTCAATTTTTTGTAATTTCGAAATTGATATTTTATTTTGGATCCCTACTTTTGTTTTACAAAAAGAACTCAACTTTTAGTAATTTGGATATTTATATTTTATTCTCGATATGTACTTTGGTTTTATGCAAAAGAACTCAATTTTTTGTAATTTTGAAATTTATATTTTATTTTGCATCCCTACTTTTGTTTTACAAAAAGAACTCAATTTTTAGTAATTTGGATATTTATACTTTATTCTCGATATGTACTTTGGTTTTATGCAAAAGAACTCAATTCATTGTAATTTCGAAATTTATATTTTATTCTGGATCCCTACTTTTGTTTTATAAAAAGAACTCAATTTTTGGTAATTTGGATATTTATATTTTGTTTTCGATCCCTACTTTTGTTTCACAAATAGAATTCAATTTTTAATAATTTCGAAATTGATATATTATTTTTCATCCGTAGTTTTGTTTTACAAAAAGAAACTCAATTTTTCATAATTTTGAAATTTATATTTTAGTCTCGATACGTACTTTTGTTTTATGCAAAAGAACTCAATTTTTGTAATTTCGAAATTGATATTTTATTTTGGATCCCTACTTTTGTTTTACAAAAAGATCTCAATTTTTAGTAATTTGGATATTTATATTTTATTTTCGATCCCTACTTTTGTTTCACAAATAGAATTCAATTTTTCATAATTTCGAAATTGATATATTATTTTTCATCCGTAGTTTCGTTTTACAAATGTAATTTGGATATTTATATTTTATTCTCGATATGTACTTTAGTTTTATGCAAAAGAACTCAATTTTTGTAATTTCAAAATTTATATTTTATTTTGGATCCCTACTTTTGTTTTACAAAAGATCTCAATTTTTAGTAATTTGGATATTTATATTTTATTCTCGATATGTACTTTGGTTTTATGCAAAAGAACTCAATTTTTGTAATTTCAAAATTGATATTTTATTTCGGATCCCTAATTTTGTTTTACAAAAAGAACTCGATTTTTAGTAATTTGCATATATATATATTTTATTTTCGATCCCTACTTTTGTTTCACAAATAGAATTCAATTTTTAATAATTTCGAAATTGATATATTAATTTTCATCCGTAGTTTTGTTTTACAAAAAGAAACTCAATTTTTCATAATTTTGAAATTTATATTTTATTCTCGATACGTACTTTTGTTTTATGCAAAAGAACTCAATTTTTGTAATTTCGAAATTGATATTTTATTTTGGATCCCTACTTTTGTTTTACAAAAAGAACTCAATTTTTAGTAATTTGGATATTTATATTTTATTCTCGATATGTACTTTGGTTTTATGCAAAAGAACTCAATTTTTGTAATTTCGAAATTTATATTTTATTCAGGATCCTTACTTTTGTTTTACAAAGAAGAAACTCAATTTTTCATAATTTTGAAATTTATATTTTATTCTCGATACGTACTTTTGTTTTATGCAAAAGAACTCAATTTTTGTAATTTCGAAATGAATATTTTATTTTGGATATCTAGTTTTGTTTTACAAAAAGAACTCAATTTTTAGTAATTTGGATATTTATATTTTATTCTCGATATGTACTTTGGTTTTATGCAAAAGAACTCAATTTTTTTGTAATTTCGAAATTTATTTTTTATTTTGGATCCCTACTTTTGTTTTACAAAAAGAACTCAATTTTTAGTAATTTGGATATTTATATTTTATTTTCGATCCGTACTTTTGTTTCACAAATAGAATTCAATTTTTAATAATTTCGAAATTGATATATTATTTTCCATCCGTAGTTTTGTTTTACAAAAAAGAAACTCAATTTTTCATAATTTTGAAATTTATATTTTATTCTCGATACGTACTTTTGTTTTATGCAAAAGAACTCAATTTTTTGTAATTTCGAAATTGATATTTTATTTTGGATCCCTACTTTTGTTTTAGAAAAAGAACTCAACTTTTAGTAATTTGGATTTTTATATTTTATTCTCGATATGTACTTTGGTTTTATGCAAAAGAACTCAATTTTTTGTAATTTTGAAATTTATATTTTATTTTGCATCCCTACTTTTGTTTTACAAAAAGAACTCAATTTTTAGTAATTTGGATATTTATACTTTATTCTCGATATGTACTTTGGTTTTATGCAAAAGAACTCAATTCATTGTAATTTCGAAATTTATATTTTATTCTGGATCCCTACTTTTGTTTTATAAAAAGAACTCCATTTTTGGTAATTTGGATATTTATATTTTGTTTTCGATCCCTACTTTTGTTTCACAAATAGAATTCAATTTTTAATAATTTCGAAATTGATATATTATTTTTCATCCGTAGTTTTGTTTTACAAAAAGAAACTCAATTTTTCATAATTTTGAAATTTATATTTTAGTCTCGATACGTACTTTTGTTTTATGCAAAAGAACTCAATTTTTGTAATTTCGAAATTGATATTTTATTTTGGATCCCTACTTTTGTTTTACAAAAAGATCTCAATTTTTAGTAATTTGGATATATATATTTTATTTTCGATCCCTACTTTTGTTTCACAAATAGAATTCAATTTTTCATAATTTCGAAATTGATATATTATTTTTCATCCGTAGTTTCGTTTTACAAATGTAATTTGGATATTTATATTTTATTCTCGATATGTACTTTAGTTTTATGCAAAAGAACTCAATTTTTTGTAATTTCAAAATTTATATTTTATTTTGGATCCCTACTTTTGTTTTACAAAAAGATCTCAATTTTTAGTAATTTGGATATTTATATTTTATTCTCGATATGTACTTTGGTTTTATGCAAAAGAACTCAATTTTTTGTAATTTCAAAATTGATATTTTATTTCGGATCCCTAATTTTGTTTTACAAAAAGAACTCGATTTTTAGTAATTTGCATATATATATATTTTATTTTCGATCCCTACTTTTGTTTCACAAATAGAATTCAATTTTTAATAATTTCGAAATTGATATATTAATTTTCATCCGTAGTTTTGTTTTACAAAAAGAAACTCAATTTTTCATAATTTTGAAATTTATATTTTATTCTCGATACGTACTTTTGTTTTATGCAAAAGAACTCAATTTTTGTAATTTCGAAATTGATATTTTATTTTGGATCCCTACTTTTGTTTTACAAAAGAACTCAATTTTTAGTAATTTGGATATTTATATTTTATTCTCGATATGTACTTTGGTTTTATGCAAAAGAACTCAATTTTTGTAATTTCGAAATTTATATTTTATTCAGGATCCTTACTTTTGTTTTACAAAGAAGAAACTCAATTTTTCATAATTTTGAAATTTATATTTTATTCTCGATACGTACTTTTGTTTTATGCAAAAGAACTCAATTTTTGTAATTTCGAAATGAATATTTTATTTTGGATATCTAGTTTTGTTTTACAATAAGAACTCAATTTTTAGTAATTTGCATATTTATATTTTATTCTCGATATGTACTTTGGTTTTATGCAAAAGAACTCAATTTTTTTGTAATTTCGAAATTTATTTTTTATTTTGGATCCCTACTTTTGTTTTACAAAAAGAACTCAATTTTTAGTAATTTGGATATTTATATTTTATTTTCGATCCGTACTTTTGTTTCACAAATAGAATTCAATTTTTAATAATTTCGAAATTGATATATTATTTTCCATCCGTAGTTTTGTTTTACAAAAAAGAAACTCAATTTTTCATAATTTTGAAATTTATATTTTATTCTCGATACGTACTTTTGTTTTATGCAAAAGAACTCAATTTTTTGTAATTTCGAAATTGATATTTTATTTTGGATCCCTACTTTTGTTTTACAAAAAGAACTCAACTTTTAGTAATTTGGATATTTATATTTTATTCTCGATATGTACTTTGGTTTTATGCAAAAGAACTCAATTTTTGTAATTTTGAAATTTATATTTTATTTTGCATCCCTACTTTTGTTTTACAAAAGAACTCAATTTTTAGTAATTTGGATATTTATACTTTATTCTCGATATGTACTTTGGTTTTATGCAAAAGAACTCAATTCATTGTAATTTCGAAATTTATATTTTATTACGGATCCCTACTTTTGTTTTATAAAAAGAACTCCATTTTTGGTAATTTGGATATTTATATTTTGTTTTCGATCCCTACTTTTGTTTCACAAATAGAATTCAATTTTTAATAATTTCGAAATTGATATATTATTTTTCATCCGTAGTTTTGTTTTACAAAAAGAAACTCAATTTTTCATAATTTTGAAATTTATATTTTAGTCTCGATACGTACTTTTGTTTTATGCAAAAGAACTCAATTTTTGTAATTTCGAAATTGATATTTTATTTTGGATCCCTACTTTTGTTTTACAAAAAGATCTCAATTTTTAGTAATTTGGATATATATATTTTATTTTCGATCCCTACTTTTGTTTCACAAATAGAATTCAATTTTTCATAATTTCGAAATTGATATATTATTTTTCATCCGTAGTTTCGTTTTACAAATGTAATTTGGATATTTATATTTTATTCTCGATATGTACTTTAGTTTTATGCAAAAGAACTCAATTTTTGTAATTTCAAAATTTATATTTTATTTTGGATCCCTACTTTTGTTTTACAAAAGATCTCAATTTTTAGTAATTTGGATATTTATATTTTATTCTCGATATGTACTTTGGTTTTATGCAAAAGAACTCAATTTTTGTAATTTCAAAATTGATATTTTATTTCGGATCCCTAATTTTGTTTTACAAAAAGAACTCGATTTTTAGTAATTTGCATATATATATATATATTTTATTTTCGATCCCTACTTTTGTTTCACAAATAGAATTCAATTTTTAATAATTTCGAAATTGATATATTAATTTTCATCCGTAGTTTTGTTTTACAAAAAGAAACTCAATTTTTCATAATTTTGAAATTTATATTTTATTCTCGATACGTACTTTTGTTTTATGCAAAAGAACTCAATTTTTGTAATTTCGAAATTGATATTTTATTTTGGATCCCTACTTTTGTTTTACAAAAGAACTCAATTTTTAGTAATTTGGATATTTATATTTTATTCTCGATATGTACTTTGGTTTTATGCAAAAGAACTCAATTTTTGTAATTTCGAAATTTATATTTTATTCTGGATCCTTACTTTTGTTTTACAAAGAAGAAACTCAATTTTTCATAATTTTGAAATTTATATTTTATTCTCGATACGTACTTTTGTTTTATGCAAAAGAACTCAATTTTTTGTAATTTCGAAATGAATATTTTATTTTGGATATCTAGTTTTGTTTTACAATAAGAACTCAATTTTTAGTAATTTGCATATTTATATTTTATTCTCGATATGTACTTTGGTTTTATGCAAAAGAACTCAATTTTTTGTAATTTCGAAATTTATTTTTTATTTTGGATCCCTACTTTTGTTTTACAAAAAGAACTCAATTTTTAGTAATTTGGATATTTATATTTTATTTTCGATCCGTACTTTTGTTTCACAAATAGAATTCAATTTTTAATAATTTCGAAATTGATATATTATTTTCCATCCGTAGTTTTGTTTTACAAAAAAGAAACTCAATTTTTCATAATTTTGAAATTTATATTTTATTCTCGATACGTACTTTTGTTTTATGCAAAAGAACTGAATTTTTTGTAATTTCGAAATTGGTATTTTATTTGGGATCCGTACTTTTGTTTTACAAAAAGAACTCAATTTTTAGTAATTTGGATATTTATATTTTATTCTCAATATGTGCTTTGGTTTTATGCAAAAGAACTCAATTTTTTGTAATTTCGAAATTTATATTTTATTCTGGATCGCTACTTTTGTTTTACAAAGAAGAAACTCAATTTTTCATAATTTTGAAATTTATATTTTATTCTCGATACGTACTTTTGTTTAATGCAAAAGAACTCAATTTTTAGTAATTTGCATATTTATATTTTATTCTCGATATGTACTTTGGTTTTATGCAAAAGAACTCAATTTTTTTGTAATTTCGAAATTTATATTTTATTTTGGATCCCTACTTTTGTTTTACAAAAAGAACTCAATTTTTAGTAATTTGGATATTTATATTTTATTCTCGATATGTACTTTGGTTTTATGCAAAAGAACTCAATTTTTTGTAATTTCGAAATTTATATTTTATTTTGCATCCCTAGTTTTGTTTTACAAAAAGAACTCAATTTTTAGTAATTTGGATATTTATACTTTATTCTCGATATGAACTTTGGTTTTATGCAAAAGAACTCATTTTTTGTAATTTCGAAATTCATATTTTATTCTGGATCCCTACTTTTGTTTTATAAAAAGAACTCAATTTTTGGTAATTTGGATATTTATATTTAGTTTTCGATCCCTACTTCTGTTTCACAAATAGAATTCAATTTTTAATAATTTCGAAATTGATATATTATGTTTCATCCGTAGTTTTGTTTTACAAAGAAGAAACTCAATTTTTCATAATTTTGAAATTTATATTTTATTCTTGATACGTACTTTTGTTTTATGCAAAAGAACTCAATTTTTTGTAATTTCGAAATTGATATTTTATTTTGGATATCTAGTTTTGTTTTACAATAAGAACTCAACTTTTAGTAATTTGCATATTTATATTTTATTCTCGATATGTACTTTGGTTTTATGCAAAAGAACTCAATTTTTTGTAATTTCGAAATTTATATTTTATTTTGGATCCCTACTTTTGTTTTACAAAAAGAACTCAATTTTTAGTAATTTGGATATTTATATTTTATTCTCGATATGTACTTTGGTTTTATGCAAAAGAACTCAATTTTTTGTAATTTCGAAATTTATATTTTATTTTGCATCCCTACTTTTCTTTTACAAAAAGAACTCAATTTTTAGTAATTTGGATATTTATATTTTATTTTCGATCCCTACTTTTGTTTCACAAATAGAATTCAATTTTTAATAATTTCAAAATTGATATATTATTTTTCATCCGTAGTTTTGTTTTACAAAAAAGAAACTCAATTTTTTATAATTTTGAAATTTATATTTTATTCTCCATACGTACTTTTGTTTTATGCAAAAGAACTCAATTTTTTGTAATTTCGAAATTAATATTTTATTTTGGATCCCTACTTTTGTTTTACAAAAAGAAATCAATTTTTAATAATTTGGATTTTTATATTTTATTCTCGATATGTACTTTGGTTTTATGCAAAAGAACTCAATTTTAGTAATTTCGAAATTGATATTTAATTTTGGATCCCTACTTTTGTTTTACAAAAAGAACTCAATTTTTAGTAATTTGGATATTTATATTTTATTCTCGATATGTACTTTGGTTTTATGCAAAAGAACTCAATTTTTTGTAATTTCGAAATTGATATTTTATTTTGGATCCCTATTTTTGTTTTACAAAAAGAACTCAATTTTTAGTAATTTGGATATTTATATTTTATTCTCGATATGTACTTTGGTTTTATGCAAAAGAACTCAATTTTTTGTAATTTCGAAATGAATATTTTATTTTGGATATCTTGTTTTGTTTTACAATAAGAACTCAATTTTTAGTAATTTGCATATTTATATTTTATTCTCGATATGTACTTTGGTTTTATGCAAAAGAACTCAATTTTTTGTAATTTCGAAATTTATATTTTATTTTGGATCCCTACTTTTGTTTTACAAAAAGAACTCAATTTTTAGTAATTTGGATATTTATACTTTATTCTCGATATGTACTTTGGTTTTATGCAAAAGAACTCAATTTTTTGTAATTTCGAAATTTATATTTTATTTTGCATCCCTACTTTTGTTTTACAAAAAGAACTCAATTTTTAGTAATTTGGATATTTATACTTTATTCTCGATATGTACTTTGGTTTTATGCAAAAGAACTCAATTTTTGGTAATTTGGATATTTATATTTTGTTTTCGATCCCTACTTTTGTTTCACAAATAGAATTCAATTTTTAATAATTTCGAAATTGATATATTATTTTTCATCCGTAGTTTTGTTTTACAAAGAAGAAACTCAATTTTTCATAATTTTGAAATTTATATTTTATTCTCGATACGTACTTTTGTTTTATGCAAAAGAACTCAATTTTTTGTAATTTCGAAATTGATATTTTATTTTGGATATCTAGTTTTGTTTTACAATAAGAACTCAACTTTTAGTAATTTGCATATTTATATTTTATTCTCGATATGTACTTTGGTTTTATGCAAAAGAACTCAATTTTTTGTAATTTCGAAATTTATATTTTATTTTGGATCCCTACTTTTGTTTTACAAAAAGAACTCAACTTTTAGTAATTTGGATATTTATATTTTATTTTCGATCCGTACTTTTGTTTCACAAATAGAATTCAATTTTTAATAATTTCAAAATTGATATATTATTTTTCATCCGTAGTTTTGTTTTACAAAGAAGAAACTCAAATTTTCATACTTTTGAAATTTATATTTTATTCTCGATACGTACTTTTGTTTTATGCAAAAGAACTCAATTTTTTGTAATTTCGAAATGAATATTTTATTTTGGATATCTAGTTTTGTTTTACAATAAGAACTCAATATTTAGTAATTTGCATATTTATATTTTATTCTCGATATGTACTTTGGTTTTATGCAAAAGAACTCAATTTTTTGTAATTTCGAAACTGATATTTTATTTTGGATCGCTACTTTTGTTTTACATAAAGAACTCAATTTTTTGTAATTGGGATATTTATATTTTATTCTCGATATGTACTTTTGTTTTATGCAAAAGAACTAAATTTTTTGTAATTTCGAAATTGATATTTTATTTTGGATCCCTACTTTATTTTACAAAAAGAACTCAATTTTTAGTAATTTGGATATTTATATTTTATTTTCGATCCCTACTTTTGTTTGACAAATAGAATTCAATTTTTAATAATTTCGAAATTGATATATTATTTTTCATCCGTAGTTTTCTTTTACAAAAAAGAAACTCAATTTTTCATAATTTTGAAATTTATATTTTATTCTCGATACGTACTTTTGTTTTATGCAAAAGAACTCAATTTTTTGTAATTTCGAAATTGGTATTTTATTTTGGATCCGTACTTTTGTTTTACAAAAAGAACTCAATTTTTAGTAATTTGGATATTTATATTTTATTCTCAATATGTGCTTTGGTTTTATGCAAAAGAACTCAATTTTTTTGTAATTTCAAAATTTATATTTTATTCTGGATCCCTACTTTTGTTTTACAAAGAAGAAACTCAATTTTTCATAATTTTTAAATTTATATTTTATTCTGGATACGTACTTTTGTTTTATGCAAAAGAACTCAATTTTTTGTAATTTCGAAATGAATATTTTATTTTGGATATCTAGTTTTGTTTTACAATAAGAACTCAATTTTTAGTAATTTGCATATTTATATTTTATTCTCGATATGTACTTTGGTTTTATGCAAAAGAACTCAATTTTTTGTAATTTCGAAATTTATATTTTATTTTGGATCCCTACTTTTGTTTTACAAAAAGAACTCAATTTTTAGTAATTTGGATATTTATATTTTATTTTTGATACGTACTTTTGTTTCACAAAAAGAATTCAATTTTTAATAATTTCGAAATTGATATATTATTTTTCGTCCATAGTTTTGTTTTACAAAAAAGAAACTCAATTTTTCATAATTTTGAAATTTATATTTTTTCTCGATGCGTACTTTTGTTTTATGCAAAAGAACTCAATTTTTTGTAATTTCGAAATTGATATTTTATTTTGGATCCCTACTTTTGTTTTACAAAAAGAACTCAATTTTTAGTAATTTGGATATTTATATTTTATTCTCGATATGTACTTTGGTTTTATGCAAAAGAACTCAATTTTTGTAATTTCGAAATTGATATTTTATTTTGGATCCCTACTTTTGTTTTACAAAAAGAACTCAATTTTTAGTAATTTGGATATTTATATTTTATTCTCGATATGTACTTTGGTTTTATGCAAAAGAACTCAATTTTTGTAATTTCGAAATTTATATTTTATTTTGCATCCCTACTTTTCTTTTACAAAAGAACTCAATTTTTAGTAATTTGGATATTTATATTTTATTTTCGATCCCTACTTTTGTTTCACAAATACAATTCAATTTTTAATAATTTCAAAATTGATATATTATTTTTCATCCGTAGTTTTGTTTTACAAAAAGAAACTCAATTTTTCATAATTTTGAAATTTATATTTTATTCTCGATACGTACTTTTGTTTTATGCAAAAGAACTCAATTTTTGTAATTTCGAAATTGATATTTTATTTTGGATCCCTACTTTTGTTTTACAAAAAGAACTCAATTTTTAGTAATTTGGATATTTATATTTTATTCTCGATATGTACTTTGGTTTTATGCAAAAGAACTCAATTTTTGTAATTTCGAAATTTATATTTTATTTTGCATCCCTACTTTTGTTTTACAAAAAGAACTCAATTTTTAGTAATTTGGATATTTATACTTTATTCTCGATATGTACTTTGGTTTTAGGCAAAAGAACTCAATTTTTGTAATTTCGAAATTTATATTTTATTCTGGATCCCTACTTTTGTTTTATAAAAAGAACTCAATTTTTGGTAATTTGGATATTTATATTTTGTTTTCGATCCCTACTTTTGTTTCACAAATAGAATTCAATTTTTAATAATTTCGAAATTGATATATTATTTTTCATCCGTAGTTTTGTTTTACAAAGAAGAAACTCAATTTTTCATAATTTTGAAATTTATATTTTATTCTCGATACGTACTTTTGTTTTATGCAAAAGAACTCACTTTTTTGTAATTTCGAAATTGATATTTTATTTTGGGTATCTAGTTTTGTTTTACAATAAGAACTCAATTTTTAGTAATTTGCATATTTATATTTTATTCTCGATATGTACTTTGGTTTTATGGAAAAGAACTCAATTTTTTGTAATTTCGAAATTTATATTTTATTTTGGATCCCTACTTTTGTTTTACAAAAAGAACTCAATTTTTAGTAATTTGGATATTTATATTTTATTCTCGATATGTACTTTGGTTTTATGCAAAAGAACTCAATTGTTTGTAATTTCGAAATTTATATTTTATTTTGCATCCCTACTTTTGTTTTACAAAAAGAACTCAATTTTTAGTAATTTGGATATTTATACTTTATTCTCGATATGTACTTTGGTTTTTGCAAAAGAACTCAATTTTTTGTAATTTCGAAATTTATATTTTATTCTGGATCCCTACTTTTGTTTTATAAAAAGAACTCAATTTTTGGTAATTTGGATATTTATATTTTGTTTTCGATCCCTACTTTTGTTTCACAAATAGAATTCAATTTTTAATAATTTCGAAATTGATATATTATTTTTCATCCGTAGTTTTGTTTTACAAAGAAGAAACTCAATTTTTCATAATTTTGAAATTTATATTTTATTCTCGATACGTACTTTTGTTTTATGCAAAAGAACTCAATTTTTTGTAATTTCGAAATTGATATTTTATTTTGGATATCTAGTTTTGTTTTACAATAAGAACTCAACTTTTAGTAATTTGCATATTTATATTTTATTCTCGATATGTACTTTGGTTTTATGCAAAAGAACTCAATTTTTTTGTAATTTCGAAATTTATATTTTATTTTGGATCCCTACTTTTGTTTTACAAAAAGAACTCAATTTTTAGTAATTTGGATATTTATATTTTATTTTCGATCCGTACTTTTGTTTCACAAATAGAATTCAATTTTTAATAATTTCGAAATTGATATATTATTTTTCATCCGTAGTTTTGTTTTACAAAAACGAAACTCAATTTTTCATAATTTTGAAATTTATATTTTATTCTCGATACGTACTTTTATTTTATGCAAAAGAACTCAATTTTTTGTAATTTCGAAATTGATATTTTATTTTGGATCCCTACTTTTGTTTTACAAAAAGAACTCAATTTTTAGTAATTTGGATATTTATATTTTATTCTCGATATGTACTTTGGTTTTATGCAAAAGAACTCAATTTTTTGTAATTTCGAAATTTATATTTTATTTTGCATCCCTACTTTTGTTTTACAAAAAGAACTCAATTTTTAGTAATTTGGATATTTATACTTTATTCTCGATATGTACTTTGGTTTTATGCAAAAGAACTCAATTTTTTGTAATTTCGAAATTTATATTTTATTTTGGATCCCTACTTTTGTTTTACAAAAAGAACTCAATTTTTAGTAATTTGGATATTTATATTTTATTTTCGATCCGTACTTTTGTTTCACAAATAGAATTCAATTTTTAATAATTTTGAAATTGATATATTATTTTTCATCCGTAGTTTTGTTTTAGAAAGAAGAAACTCAAATTTTCATACTTTTGAAATTTATATTTTATTCTCGATACGTACTTTTGTTTTATGCAAAAGAACTCAATTTTTTGTAATTTCGAAATGAATATTTTATTTTGGATATCTAGTTTTGTTTTACAATAAGAACTCAATATTTAGTAATTTGCATATTTATATTTTATTCTCGATATGTACTTTGGTTTTATGCAAAAGAACTCAATTTTTTGTAATTTCGAACTGATATTTTATTTTGGATCGCTACTTTTGTTTTACATAAAGAACTCAATTTTTTGTAATTGGGATATTTATATTTTATTCTCGATATGTACTTTTGTTTTATGCAAAAGAACTAAATTTTTTGTAATTTCAAAATTGATATTTTATTTTGGATCCCTACTTTATTTTACAAAAAGAACTCAATTTTTAGTAATTTGGATATATATATTTTATTTTCGATCCCTACTTTTGTTTCACAAATAGAATTCAATTTTTAATAATTTCGAAAGTGATATATTATTTTTCATCCGTAGTTTTCTTTTACAAAAAAGAAACTCAATTTTTCATAATTTTGAAATTTATATTTTATTCTCGATACGTACTTTTGTTTTATGCAAAAGAACTCAATTTTTTGTAATTTCGAAATTGGTATTTTATTTTGGATCCGTACTTTTGTTTTACAAAAAGAACTCAATTTTTAGTAATTTGGATATTTATATTTTATTCTCAATATGTGCTTTGGTTTTATGCAAAAGAACTCAATTTTTTTGTAATTTCAAAATTTATATTTTATTCTGGATCCCTACTTTTGTTTTACAAAGAAGAAACTCAATTTTTCATAATTTTGAAATTTATATTTTATTCTCGATACGTACTTTTGTTTTATGCAAAAGAACTCAATTTTTTGTAATTTCGAAATGAATATTTTATTTTGGATATCTAGTTTTGTTTTACAATAAGAACTCAATTTTTAGTAATTTGCATATTTATATTTTATTCTCGATATGTACTTTGGTTTTATGCAAAAGAACTCAATTTTTTGTAATTTCGAAATTTATATTTTATTTTGCATCCCTACTTTTGTTTTACAAAAAGAACTCAATTTTTAGTAATTTGGATATTTATACTTTATTCTCGATATGTACTTTGGTTTTATGCAAAAGAACTCAATTTTTTGTAATTTCGAAATTTATATTTTATTCTGGATCCCTACTTTTGTTTTATAAAAAGAACTCAATTTTTGGTAATTTGGATATTTATATTTTGTTTTCGATCCCTACTTTTGTTTCACAAATAGAATTCAATTTTTAATAATTTCGAAATTGATATATTATTTTTCATCCGTAGTTTTGTTTTACAAAGAAGAAACTCAATTTTTCATAATTTTGAAATTTATATTTTATTCTCGATACGTACTTTTGTTTTATGCAAAAGAACTCAATTTTTTTTAATTTCGAATTTGATATTTTATTTTGGATATCTAGTTTTGTTTTACAATAAGAACTCAATTTTTAGTAATTTGCATATTTATATTTTATTCTCGATATGTACTTTGGTTTTATGCAAAAGAACTCAATTTTTTGTAATTTCGAAATTTATATTTTATTTTGGATCGCTACTTTTGTTTTACAAAAAGAACTCAATTTTTAGTAATTTGGATATTTATATTTTATTTTCGATACGTACTTTTGTTTCACAAAAAGAATTCAATTTTTAATAATTTCGAAATTGATATATTATTTTTCGTCCATAGTTTTGTTTTACAAAAAAGAAACTCAATTTTTCATAATTTTGAAATTTATATTTTTTCTCGATGCGTACTTTTGTTTTATGCAAAAGAACTCAATTTTTTGTAATTTCGAAATTGATATTTTATTTTGGATCCCTAGTTTTGTTTTACAAAAAGAACTCAATTTTTAGTAATTTGGATATTTATATTTTATTCTCGATATGTACTTTGGTTTTATGCAAAAGAACTCAATTTTTGTAATTTCGAAATTGATATTTTATTTTGGATCCCTACTTTTGTTTTACAAAAGAACTCAATTTTTAGTAATTTGGATATTTATATTTTATTCTCGATATGTACTTTGGTTTTATGCAAAAGAACTCAATTTTTTGTAATTTCGAAATTTATATTTTATTTTGGATCCCTACTTTTGTTTTACAAAAAGAACTCAATTTTTAGTAATTTGGATATTTATAATTTATTTTCGATATGTACTTTTGTTTCACAAAAAGAATTCAATTTTTAATAATTTCGAAATTGATATATTATTTTTCGTCCATAGTTTTGTTTTACAAAAAAGAAACTCAATTTTTCATAATTTTGAAATTTATATTTTTTCTCGATGCGTACTTTTGTTTTATGCAAAAGAACTCAATTTTTTGTAATTTCGAAATTGATATTTTATTTTGGATCCCTACTTTTGTTTTACAAAAAGAACTCAATTTTCAGTAATTTGGATATTTATATTTTATTCTCGATATGTACTTTGGTTTTATGCAAAAGAACTCAATTTTTTGTAATTTCGAAATTTATATTTTATTTTGCATCCCTACTTTTGTTTTACAAAAAGAACTCAATTTTTAGTAATTTGGATATTTATATTTTATTCTCGATATGTACTTTGGTTTTATGCAAAAGAACTCAATTTTTTGTAATTTCGAAATTTATATTTTATTTTGCATCCCTACTTTTGTTTTACAAAAAGAACTCAATTTTTAGTAATTTGGATATTTATATTTTATTCTCGATATGTACTTTGGTTTTATGCAAAAGAACTCAATTTTTTGTAATTTCGAAATTTATATTTTATTTTGGATCCCTACTTTTGTTTTACAAAAAGAACTCAATTTTTAGTAATTTGGATATTTATAATTTATTTTCGATATGTACTTTTGTTTCACAAAAAGAATTCAATTTTTAATAATTTCGAAATTGATATATTATTTTTCATCCGTAGTTTTGTTTTACAAAGAAGAAACTCAATTTTTCATAATTTTGAAATTTATATTTTATTCTCGATACGTACTTTTGTTTTATGCAAAAGAACTCAATTTTTTGTAATTTCGAAATAAATATTTTATTTTGGATATCTAGTTTTGTTTTACAATAAGAACTCAATTTTTAGTAATTTGCATATTTATATTTTATTCTCGATATGTACTTTGGTTTTATGGAAAAGAACTCAATTTTTTGTAATTTCGAAATTTCGAAATTTATATTTTATTTTGGATCCCTACTTTTGTTTTACAAAAAGAACTCAATTTTTAGTAATTTGGATATTTATATTTTATTCTCGATATGTACTTTGGTTTTATGCAAAAGAACTCAATTTTTTGTAATTTCGAAATATATATTTTATTTTGCATCCCTACTTTTGTTTTACAAAAAGAACTCAATTTTTAGTAATTTGGATATTTATACTTTATTCTCGATATGTACTTTGGTTTTAGGCCAAAGAACTCAATTTTTTGTAATTTCGAAATTTATATTTTATTTTGCATCCCTACTTTTCTTTTACAAAAAGAACTCAATTTTTAGTAATTTGGATATTTATATTTTATTTTCGATCCCTACTTTTGTTTCACAAATAGAATTCAATTTTTAATAATTTCAAAATTGATATATTATTTTTCATCCGTAGTTTTGTTTTACAAAAAGAAACTCAATTTTTCATAATTTTGAAATTTATATTTTATTCTCGATCATGTACTTTTGTTTTATGCAAAAGAACTCAATTTTGTAATTTCGAAATTGATATTTTATTTTGGATCCCTACTTTTGTTTTACAAAAAGAACTCAATTTTTAGTAATTTGGATATTTATATTTTATTCTCGATATGTACTTTGGTTTTATGCAAAAGAACTCAATTTTTTGTAATTTCGAAATTTATATTTTATTTTGCATCCCTACTTTTGTTTTACAAAAAGAACTCAATTTTTATTATTTGGATATTTATACTTTATTCTCGATATGTACTTTGGTTTTAGGCAAAAGAACTCAATTTTTTGTAATTTCGAAATTTATATTTTATTCTGGATCCCTACTTTTGTTTTATAAAAAGAACTCAATTTTTGGTAATTTGGATATTTATATTTTGTTTTCGATCCCTACTTTTGCTTCACAAATAGAATTCAATTTTTAATAATTTCGAAATTGATATATTATTTTTGATCCGTAGTTTTGTTTTACAATAAGAACTCAAATTTTAGTAATTTGCATATTTATATTTTATTCTCGATATGTACTTTGGTTTTATGCAAAGAACTCAATTTTTGTAATTTCGAAATTTATATTTTATTTTGGATCCCTACTTTTGTTTTACAAAAAGAACTCAATTTTTAGTAATTTGGATATTTATATTTTATTCTCGATATGTACTTTGGTTTTATGCAAAAGAACTCAATTTTTGTAATTTCGAAATTTATATTTTATTTTGCATCCCTACTTTTGTTTTACAAAAAGAACTCAATTTTTATTATTTGGATATTTATACTTTATTCTCGATATGTACTTTGGTTTTAGGCAAAAGAACTCAATTTTTGTAATTTCGAAATTTATATTTTATTACTGGATCCCTACTTTTGTTTTATAAAAAGAACTCAATTTTTGGTAATTTGGATATTTATATTTTGTTTTCGATCCCTACTTTTGCTTCACAAATAGAATTCAATTTTTAATAATTTCGAAATATATATATTATTTTTGATCCGTAGTTTTGTTTTACAAAGAAGAAACTCAATTTTTCATAATTTTGAAATTTATATTTTATTCTCGATCACGTACTTTTGTTTTATGCAAAAGAACTCAATTTTGTAATTTCGAAATAAATATTTTATTTTGGATATCTAGTTTTGTTTTACAATAAGAACTCAATTTTTAGTAATTTGCATATTTATATTTTATTCTCGATATGTACTTTGGTTTTATGGAAAAGAACTCAATTTTTGTAATTTCGAAATTTCGAAATTTATATTTTATTTTGGATCCCTACTTTTGTTTTACAAAAAGAACTCAATTTTTAGTAATTTGGATATTTATATTTTATTCTCGATATGTACTTTGGTTTTATGCAAAAGAACTCAATTTTTGTAATTTCGAAATATATATTTTATTTTGCATCCCTACTTTTGTTTTACAAAAAGAACTCAATTTTTAGTAATTTGGATATTTATACTTTATTCTCGATATGTACTTTGGTTTTAGGCAAAAGAACTCAATTTTTGTAATTTCGAAATTTATATTTTATTTTGCATCCCTACTTTTCTTTTCAAAAGAACTCAATTTTTAGTAATTTGGATATTTATATTTTATTTTCGATCCCTACTTTTGTTTCACAAATACAATTCAATTTTTAATAATTTCAAAATTGATATATTATTTTTCATCCGTAGTTTTGTTTTACAAAAAGAAACTCAATTTTTCATAATTTTGAAATTTATATTTTATTCTCGATACGTACTTTTGTTTTATGCAAAAGAACTCAATTTTTGTAATTTCGAAATTGATATTTTATTTTGGATCCCTACTTTTGTTTTACAAAAGAACTCAATTTTTAGTAATTTGGATATTTATATTTTATTCTCGATATGTACTTTGGTTTTATGCAAAAGAACTCAATTTTTGTAATTTCGAAATTTATATTTTATTTTGCATCCCTACTTTTGTTTTACAAAAGAACTCAATTTTTATTATTTGGATATTTATACTTTATTCTCGATATGTACTTTGGTTTTAGGCAAAAGAACTCAATTTTTTGTAATTTCGAAATTTATATTTTATTACGGATCCCTACTTTTGTTTTATAAAAAGAACTCAATTTTTGGTAATTTGGATATTTATATTTTGTTTTCGATCCCTACTTTTGCTTCACAAATATAATTCAATTTTTAATAATTTCGAAATTGATATATTATTTTTGATCCGTAGTTTTGTTTTACAAAGAAGAAACTCAATTTTTCATAATTTTGAAATTTATATTTTATTCTCGATCACGTACTTTTGTTTTATGCAAAAGAACTCAATTTTTGTAATTTCGAAATAAATATTTTATTTTGGATATCTAGTTTTGTTTTACAATAAGAACTCAATTTTTAGTAATTTGCATATTTATATTTTATTCTCGATATGTACTTTGGTTTTATGGAAAAGAACTCAATTTTTTGTAATTTCGAAATTTCGAAATTTATATTTTATTTTGGATCCCTACTTTTGTTTTACAAAAAGAACTCAATTTTTAGTAATTTGGATATTTATATTTTATTCTCGATATGTACTTTGGTTTTATGCAAAAGAACTCAATTTTTTGTAATTTCGAAATATATATTTTATTTTGCATCCCTACTTTTGTTTTACAAAAAGAACTCAATTTTTAGTAATTTGGATATTTATACTTTATTCTCGATATGTACTTTGGTTTTATGCAAAAGAACTCAATTTTTTGTAATTTCGAAATTTATATTTTATTTTGCATCCCTACTTTTCTTTTTCAAAAAGAACTCAATTTTTAGTAATTTGGATATTTATATTTTATTTTCGATCCCTACTTTTGTTTCACAAATACAATTCAATTTTTAATAATTTCAAAATTGATATATTATTTTTCATCCGTAGTTTTGTTTTACAAAAAGAAACTCAATTTTTCATAATTTTGAAATTTATATTTTATTCTCGATACGTACTTTTGTTTTATGCAAAAGAACTCAATTTTTGTAATTTCGAAATTGATATTTTATTTTGGATCCCTACTTTTGTTTTACAAAAGAACTCAATTTTTAGTAATTTGGATATTTATATTTTATTCTCGATATGTACTTTGGTTTTATGCAAAAGAACTCAATTTTTTGTAATTTCGAAATTTATATTTTATTTTGCATCCCTACTTTTGTTTTACAAAAAGAACTCAATTTTTATTATTTGGATATTTATACTTTATTCTCGATATGTACTTTGGTTTTAGGCAAAAGAACTCAATTTTTGTAATTTCGAAATTTATATTTTATTCTGGATCCCTACTTTTGTTTTATAAAAGAACTCAATTTTTGGTAATTTGGATATTTATATTTTGTTTTCGATCCCTACTTTTGCTTCACAAATATAATTCAATTTTTAATAATTTCGAAATTGATATATTATTTTTCATCCGTAGTTTTGTTTTACAAAGAAGAAACTCAATTTTTCATAATTTTGAAATTTATATTTTATTCTCGATCACGTACTTTTGTTTTATGCAAAAGAACTCAATTTTTGTAATTTCGAAATAAATATTTTATTTTGGATATCTAGTTTTGTTTTACAATAAGAACTCAATTTTTAGTAATTTGCATATTTATATTTTATTCTCGATATGTACTTTGGTTTTATGGAAAAGAACTCCATTTTTTGTAATTTCGAAATTTCGAAATTTATATTTTATTTTGGATCCCTACTTTTGTTTTACAAAAAGAACTCAATTTTTAGTAATTTGGATATTTATATTTTATTCTCGATATGTACTTTGGTTTTATGCAAAAGAACTCAATTTTTGTAATTTCGAAATATATATTTTATTTTGCATCCCTACTTTTGTTTTACAAAAAGAACTCAATTTTTAGTAATTTGGATATTTATACTTTATTCTCGATATGTACTTTGGTTTTAGGCAAAAGAACTCAATTTTTGTAATTTCGAAATTTATATTTTATTCTGGATCCCTACTTTTGTTTTATAAAAAGAACTCAATTTTTGGTAATTTGGATATTTATATTTTGTTTTCGATCCCTACTTTTGTTTCACAAATAGAATTCAATTTTTAATAATTTTGAAATTGATATATTATTTTTCATCCGTAGTTTTGTTTTACAAAGAAGAAACTCAATTTTTCATAATTTTGAAATTTATATTTTATTCTCGATACGTACTTTTGTTTTATGCAAAAGAACTCAATTTTTGTAATTTCGAAATTGATATTTTATTTTGGATCCCTACTTTTGTTTTACAAAAAGAACTCAATTTTTAGTAATTTGGATATTTATATTTTATTCTCGATATGTACTTTGGTTTTATGCAAAAGAACTCAATTTTTGTAATTTTGAAATTTATATTTTATTTTGCATCCCTACTTTTGTTTTACAAAAAGAACTCAATTGTTAGTAATTTGGATATTTATACTTTATTCTCGATATGTACTTTGGTTTTAGGCAAAAGAACTCAATTTTTGTAATTTCAAAATTTATATTTTATTCGGATCCCTACTTTTGTTTTATAAAAGAACTCAATTTTTGGAAATTTGGATATTTATATTTTGTTTTCGATCCCTACTTTTGTTTCACAAATAGAATTCAATTTTTAATAATTTCGAAATTGATATATTATTTTTCGTCCATAGTTTTGTTTTACAAAAAAGAAACTCAATTTTTCATAATTTTGAAATTTATATTTTTTCTCGATAACGTACTTTTGTTTTATGCAAAAGAACTCAATTTTTTGTAATTTCGAAATGAATATTTTATTTTGGATATCTAGTTTTGTTTTACAATAAGAACTCAATTTTTAGTAATTTGCATATTTATATTTTATTCTCGATATGTACTTTGGTTTTATGCAAAAGAACTCAATTTTTTGTAATTTCGAAATTTCGAAATTTATATTTTATTTTGGATCCCTACTTTTGTTTTACAAAAAGAACTCAATTTTTAATAATTTGGATATTTATACTTTATTCTCGATATGTACTTTGGTTTTATGCAAAAGAACTCAATTTTTTGTAATTTCGAAATTTATATTTTATTTTGCATCCCTACTTTTGTTTTACAAAAAGAACTCAATTTTTAGTAATTTGGATATTTATACTTTATTCTCGATATGTACTTTGGTTTTAGGCAAAAGAACTCAATTTTTTGTAATTTCGAAATTTATATTTTATTTTGCATCCCTACTTTTCTTTTTCAAAAAGAACTCAATTTTTAGTAATTTGGATATTTATATTTTATTTTCGATCCCTACTTTTGTTTCACAAATACAATTCAATTTTTAATAATTTCAAAATTGATATATTATTTTTCATCCGTAGTTTTGTTTTACAAAAAGAAACTCAATTTTTCATAATTTTGAAATTTATATTTTATTCTCGATACGTACTTTTGTTTTATGCAAAAGAACTCAATTTTTGTAATTTCGAAATTGATATTTTATTTTGGATCCCTACTTTTGTTTTACAAAAGAACTCAATTTTTAGTAATTTGGATATTTATATTTTATTCTCGATATGTACTTTGGTTTTATGCAAAAGAACTCAATTTTTTGTAATTTCGAAATTTATATTTTATTTTGCATCCCTACTTTTGTTTTACAAAAAGAACTCAATTTTTATTATTTGGATATTTATACTTTATTCTCGATATGTACTTTGGTTTTAGGCAAAAGAACTCAATTTTTTGTAATTTCGAAATTTATATTTTATTCTGGATCCCTACTTTTGTTTTATAAAAAGAACTCAATTTTTGGTAATTTGGATATTTATATTTTGTTTTCGATCCCTACTTTTGCTTCACAAATAGAATTCAATTTTTAATAATTTCGAAATTGATATATTATTTTTCATCCGTAGTTTTGTTTTACAAAGAAGAAACTCAATTTTTCATAATTTTGAAATTTATATTTTATTCTCGATACGTACTTTTGTTTTATGCAAAAGAACTCAATTTTTTGTAATTTCGAAATAAATATTTTATTTTGGATATCTAGTTTTGTTTTACAATAAGAACTCAATTTTTAGTAATTTGCATATTTATATTTTATTCTCGATATGTACTTTGGTTTTATGGAAAAGAACTCAATTTTTTGTAATTTCGAAATTTCGAAATTTATATTTTATTTTGGATCCCTACTTTTGTTTTACAAAAGAACTCAATTTTTAGTAATTTGGATATTTATATTTTATTCTCGATATGTACTTTGGTTTTATGCAAAAGAACTCAATTTTTTGTAATTTCGAAATATATATTTTATTTTGCATCCCTACTTTTGTTTTACAAAAAGAACTCAATTTTTAGTAATTTGGATATTTATACTTTATTCTCGATATGTACTTTGGTTTTAGGCAAAAGAACTCAATTTTTTGTAATTTCGAAATTTATATTTTATTCTGGATCCCTACTTTTGTTTTATAAAAAGAACTCAATTTTTGGTAATTTGGATATTTATATTTTGTTTTCGATCCCTACTTTTGTTTCACAAATAGAATTCAATTTTTAATAATTTTGAAATTGATATATTATTTTTCATCCGTAGTTTTGTTTTACAAAGAAGAAACTCAATTTTTCATAATTTTGAAATTTATATTTTATTCTCGATACGTACTTTTGTTTTATGCAAAAGAACTCAATTTTTGTAATTTCGAAATTGATATTTTATTTTGGATCCCTACTTTTGTTTTACAAAAAGAACTCAATTTTTAGTAATTTGGATATTTATATTTTATTCTCGATATGTACTTTGGTTTTATGCAAAAGAACTCAATTTTTGTAATTTTGAAATTTATATTTTATTTTGCATCCCTACTTTTGTTTTACAAAAAGAACTCAATTGTTAGTAATTTGGATATTTATACTTTATTCTCGATATGTACTTTGGTTTTAGGCAAAAGAACTCAATTTTTTGTAATTTCAAAATTTATATTTTATTCTGGATCCCTACTTTTGTTTTATAAAAAGAACTCAATTTTTGGAAATTTGGATATTTATATTTTGTTTTCGATCCCTACTTTTGTTTCACAAATAGAATTCAATTTTTAATAATTTCGAAATTGATATATTATTTTTCATCCGTAGTTTTGTTTTACAAAGAAGAAACTCAATTTTTCATAATTTTGAAATTTATATTTTATTCTCGATAACGTACTTTTGTTTTATGCAAAAGAACTCAATTTTTGTAATTTCGAAATGAATATTTTATTTTGGATATCTAGTTTTGTTTTACAATAAGAACTCAATTTTTAGTAATTTGCATATTTATATTTTATTCTCGATATGTACTTTGGTTTTATGCAAAAGAACTCAATTTTTTGTAATTTCGAAATTTCGAAATTTATATTTTATTTTGGATCCCTACTTTTGTTTTACAAAAAGAACTCAATTTTTAATAATTTGGATATTTATATTTTATTCTCGATATGTACTTTGGTTTTATGCAAAAGAACTCAATTTTTTGTAATTTCGAAATTTATATTTTATTTTGCATCCCTACTTTTGTTTTACAAAAAGAACTCAATTTTTAGTAATTTGGATATTTATACTTTATTCTCGATATGTACTTTGGTTTTATGCAAAAGAACTCATTTTTTGTAATTTCGAAATTTATATTTTATTTTGCATCCCTACTTTTGTTTTACAAAAAGAACTCAATTTTTAGTAATTTGGATATTTATATTTTATTTTCGATCCCTACTTTTGTTTCACAAATAGAATTCAATTTTTAATAATTTCAAAATTGATATATTATTTTTCATCCGTAGTTTTGTTTTACAAAAAGAAACTCAATTTTTCATAATTTTGAAATTTATATTTTATTCTCGATACGTACTTTTGTTTTATGCAAAAGAACTCAATTTTTGTAATTTCGAAATTGATATTTTATTTTGGATCCCTACTTTTGTTTTACAAAAAGAACTCAATTTTTAGTAATTTGGATATTTATATTTTATTCTCGATATGTACTTTGGTTTTATGCAAAAGAACTCAATTTTTTGTAATTTCGAAATTTATATTTTATTTTGCATCCCTACTTTTGTTTTACAAAAGAACTCAATTTTTAGTAATTTGGATATTTATACTTTATTCTCGATATGTACTTTGGTTTTAGGCAAAAGAACTCAATTTTTGTAATTTCGAAATTTATATTTTATTCTGGATCCCTACTTTTGTTTTATAAAAAGAACTCAATTTTTGGTAATTTCGAAATTGATATTTTATTTTGGATCCCTACTTTTGTTTTGCAAAAAGAACTCAATTTTTAATAATTTCGAAATTGATATATTATTTTTCATCCGTAGTTTTGTTTTACAAAAAAGAAACTCAATTTTTCATAATTTTGAAATTTATATTTTATTCTCGATACGTACTTTTGTTTTATGCAAAAGAACTCAATTTTTGTAATTTCGAAATAAATATTTTATTTTGGATATCTAGTTTTGTTTTACAATAAGAACTCAATTTTTAGTAATTTGCATATTTATATTTTATTCTCGATATGTACTTTGGTTTTATGGAAAAGAACTCAATTTTTGTAATTTCGAAATTTGAAATTTATATTTTATTTTGGATCCCTACTTTTGTTTTACAAAAGAACTCAATTTTTAGTAATTTGGATATTTATATTTTATTCTGGATATGTACTTTGGTTTTATGCAAAAGAACTCAATTTTTTGTAATTTCGAAATATATATTTTATTTTGCATCCCTACTTTTGTTTTACAAAAAGAACTCAATTTTTAGTAATTTGGATATTTATACTTTATTCTCGATATGTACTTTGGTTTTATGCAAAAGAACTCAATTTTTTGTAATTTCGAAATTTATATTTTATTTTGGATCCCTACTTTTGTTTTACAAAAAGAACTCAATTTTTAGTAATTTGGATATTTATATTTTGTTTTCGATCCCTACTTTTGTTTCACAAATAGAATTCAATTTTTAATAATTTTGAAATTGATATATTATTTTTCATCCGTAGTTTTGTTTTACAAAAAAGAAACTCAATTTTTCATAATTTTGAAATTTATATTTTATTCTCGATACGTACTTTTGTTTTATGCAAAAGAACTCAATTTTTTGTAATTTCGAAATTGATATTTTATTTTGGATCCCTACTTTTGTTTTACAAAAAGAACTCAATTTTTAGTAATTTGGATATTTATATTTTATTCTCGATATGTACTTTGGTTTTACGCAAAAAGAACTCAATTTTTTGTAATTTCGAAATTTATATTTTATTTTGCATCCCTACTTTTGTTTTACAAAAAGAACTCAATTGTTAGTAATTTGGATATTTATACTTTATTCTCAATATGTACTTTGGTTTTAGGCAAAAGAACTCAATTTTTTGTAATTTCGAAATTTATATTTTATTTTGGATCCCTACTTTTGTTTTATAAAAAGAACTCAATTTTTGGTAATTTGGATATTTATATTTTGTTTTCGATCCCTACTTTTGTTTCACAAATAGAATTCAATTTTTAATAATTTCGAAATTGATATATTATTTTTCATCCGTAGTTTTGTTTTACAAAAAAGAAACTCAATTTTTCATAATTTTGAAATTTATATTTTCGTCTCGATACGTACTTTTGTTTTATGCAAAAGAACTCAATTTTTTGTAATTTCGAAATGAATATTTTATTTTGGATATCTAGTTTTGTTTTACAATAAGAACTCAATTTTTAGTAATTTGCATATTTATATTTTATTCTCGATATGTACTTTGGTTTTATGCAAAAGAACTCAATTTTTTGTAATTTCAAATTTGAAATTTATATTTTATTTTGGATCCCTACTTTTGTTTTACAAAAAGAACTCAATTTTTAGTAATTTGGATATTTATATTTTATTCTCGATATGTACTTTGGTTTTATGCAAAAGAACTCAATTTTTTGTAATTTCAAAATTTATATTTTATTTTGCATCCCTACTTTTGTTTTACAAAAAGAACTCAATTTTTAGTAATTTGGATATTTATATTTTATTCTCGATATGTACTTTGGTTTTATGCAAAAGAACTCAATTTTTTGTAATTTCAAAATTTATATTTTATTTTGCATCCCTACTTTTGTTTTACAAAAAGAACTCAATTTTTAGTAATTTGGATATTTATATTTTATTCTCGATATGTACTTTGGTTTTATGCAAAAGAACTCAATTTTTTGTAATTTCGAAATTTATATTTTATTTTGGATCCCTACTTTTGTTTTACAAAAAGAACTCAATTTTTAGTAATTTGGATATTTATATTTTATTCTCGATATGTACTTTGGTTTTATGCAAAAGAACTCAATTTTTTGTAATTTCGAAATTGATATTTTATTTTGGATCCCTACTTTTGTTTTACAAAAAGAACTCAATTTTTAGTAATTTGGATATTTATATTTTATTCTCGATATGTACTTTGGTTTTATGCAAAAGAACTCAATTTTTTGTAATTTCGAAATTTATATTTTATTTTGGATCGCTACTTTTGTTTTACAAAAAGAACTCAATTTTTAGTAATTTGGATATTTATATTTTGTTTTCGATCCCTACTTTTGTTTCACAAATAGAATTCAATTTTTAATAATTTCGAAATTGATATATTATCTTTCATCTGTAGTTTTGTTTTACAAAGAAGAAACTCAATTTTTCAAAATTTTGAAATTTATATTTTATTCTCGATACGTACTTTTGTTTTATGCAAAAGA
The DNA here is from genome assembly GCA_030347555.1 of Lablab purpureus. Classification (NCBI taxonomy): domain Eukaryota; kingdom Viridiplantae; phylum Streptophyta; class Magnoliopsida; order Fabales; family Fabaceae; genus Lablab; species Lablab purpureus. Next base: position 3,661,267 of record CM059261.1, on the reverse strand, counting down.
ACTCAATTGTTTGTAATTTCGAAATTGATATTTTATTTTGCATATCTAGTTTTGTTTTACAATAAGAACTCAATTTTTAGTAATTTGCATATTTATATTTTATTCTCGACATGTACTTTGGTTTTATGCAAAAGAACTCAATTTTTTGTAATTTCGAAATTGATATTTTATTTTGGATCCCTCCTTTTGTTTTACAAAAAGAACTCAATTTTTAGTAATTTGGATATTTATATTTTATTCTCGATATGTACTTTGGTTTTATGCAAAAGAACTCAATTTTTTGTAATTTCGAAATTTATATTTTATTTTGGATCCCTCCTTTTGTTTTACAAAAGAACTCAATTTTTAGTAATTTGGATATTTATACTTTATTCTCGATATGTACTTTGGTTTTATGCAAAAGAACTCAATTTTTTGTAATTTCGAAATTTATATTTTATTCTGGATCCCTACTTTTGTTTTATAAAAAGAACTCAATTTTTGGTAATTTGGATATTTATATTTTGTTTTCGATCCCTACTTTTGTTTCACAAATAGAATTCAATTTTTAATAATTTCGAAATTGATATATTATTTTTCATCCGTAGTTTTGTTTTACAAAGAAGAAACTCAATTTTTCATAATTTTGAAATTTATATTTTATTCTCGATACGTACTTTTGTTTTATGCAAAAGAACTCAATTTTTTGTAATTTCGAAATGAATATTTTATTTTGGATATCTAGTTTTGTTTTACAATAAGAACTCAATTTTTAGTAATTTGCATATTTATATTTTATTCTCGATACGTACTTTGGTTTTATGCAAAAGAACTCAATTTTTTGTAATTTCGAAATTTATATTTTATTTTGGATCGCTACTTTTGTTTTACAAAAAGAACTCAATTTTTAGTAATTTGGATATTTATATTTTATTTTCGATCCGTACTTTTGTTTCACAAAAAGAATTCAATTTTTAATAATTTCGAAATTGATATATTATTTTTCGTCCATAGTTTTGTTTTACAAAAAAGAAACTCAATTTTTCATAATTTTGAAATTTATATTTTTTCTCGATACGTACTTTTGTTTTATGCAAAAGAACTCAATTTTTTGTAATTTCGAAATTGATATTTTATTTTGGATCCCTACTTTTGTTTTACAAAAAGAACTCAATTTTTAGTAATTTGGATATTTATATTTTATTCTCGATATGTACTTTGGTTTTATGCAAAAGAACTCAATTTTTTGTAATTTCGAAATTTATATTTTATTTTGCATCCCTACTTTTGTTTTACAAAAAGAACTCAATTTTTAGTAATTTGGATATTTATACTTTATTCTCGATATGTACTTTGGTTTTAGGCAAAAGAACTCAATTTTTTGTAATTTCGAAATTTATATTTTATTCTGGATCCCTACTTTTGTTTTATAAAAAGAACTCAATTTTTGGTAATTTGGATATTTATATTTTGTTTTCGATCCCTACTTTTGTTTCACAAATAGAATTCAATTTTTAATAATTTCGAAATTGATATATTATTTTTCATCCGTAGTTTTGTTTTACAAAGAAGAAACTCAATTTTTCATAATTTTGAAATTTATATTTTATTCTCGATACGTACTTTTGTTTTATGCAAAAGAACTCAATTTTTTGTAATTTCGAAATGAATATTTTATTTTGGATATCTAGTTTTGTTCGACAATAAGAACTCAATTTTTAGTAATTTGCATATTTATATTTTATTCTCGATACGTACTTTGGTTTTATGCAAAAGAACTCAATTTTTTGTAATTTCGAAATTTATATTTTATTTTGGATCCCTACTTTTGTTTTACAAAAGAACTCAATTTTTAGTAATTTGGATATTTATATTTTATTTTCGATCCGTACTTTTGTTTCACAAAAGAATTCAATTTTTAATAATTTCGAAATTGATATATTATTTTTCGATCCGTAGTTTTGTTTTACAAAAAGAAACTCAATTTTTCATAATTTTGAAATTTATATTTTTTCTCGATACGTACTTTTGTTTTATGCAAAAGAACTCAATTTTTTGTAATTTCGAAATTGATATTTTATTTTGGATCCCTCTTTTGTTTTACAATAAGAACTCAATTTTTAGTAATTTGCATATTTATATTTTATTCTCGATATGTACTTTGGTTTTATGCAAAAGAACTCAACTTTTTGTAATTTCGAAATTTATATTTTATTTTGGATCCCTACTTTTGTTTTACAAAAAGAACTCAATTTTTAGTAATTTGGATATTTATATTTTATTCTCGATATGTACTTTGGTTTTATGCAAAAGAACTCAATTTTTTGTAATTTCGAAATTTATATTTTATTTTGGATCCCTACTTTTGTTTTACAAAAAGAACTCAATTTTTAGTAATTTTGATATTTATATTTTATTCTCGATATGTACTTTTGTTTTATGCAAAAGAACTCAATTTTTTGTAATTTTGAAATTGATAATTTATTTTGCATCCCTACTTTTGTTTTACAAAAAGAACTCAATTTTTAGTAATTTGAATATTTATATTTTATTCTCGATCCGTACTTTTGTTTTTAAAAAAAAATTCAAATTTTTAATAATCTCGAAATTGATATATTATTTTTCATCCGTAGTTTTGTTTTACAAAAAAGAACCTCAATTTTTCATAATTTTGAAATTTTTATTTTATTCTCGATACGTACTGTTGTTTTATGCAAAAGAACTCAATTTTTTGTAATTTCCAAATTGATATTTTAATTTGGATCCCTACTTTTGTTTTACAAAAAGAACACAATTTTTAGTAATTTCGATATTTATATTTTATTCTCGATATGTACTTTGGTTTTATGCAAAAGAACCCAATTTTTAGTAATTATGATATTTATATTTTATTTTCGATCCGTACTTTTGTTTTAAAAAAAAAATTCAAATTTTTTATAATCTCGAAATTGATATATTATTTTTCATCCGTAGTTTTGTTTTACAAAAAAGAAACTCAATTTTTCATAATTTTGAAATTTTTATTTTATTCTCGATACGTACTTTTGTTTTCTACAAAAGAACTCAATTTTTTGTAATTTCGAAATTGATATTTTATTATGGATCCCTACTTTTGTTTTACAAAAATAACTCAATTTTTAGTAATTTGGATATTTATATTTTATTCTCGATATGTACTTTGGTTTTCTACAAAAGAAGTCAATTTTTTGACTTTTTGAAGTTGATATCTTATTTTGGATCCCTTCTTTTGTTTTACAAAAAGAACTCAATTTTTAGTAATTTGGATATTTATATTTTATTCTCGATATGTACTTTGGTTTTATGCAAAAGAACTCAATTTTTTGTAATTTCGAAATTGATATTTTATTTTGGATCCCTACTTTTGTTTTACAAAAAGAATTCACTTTTTCCTAATTTTTGAATTTATATTTTATTCTCGATACGTACTTTTGTTTTATGCAAAAGAACTCAATTTTTTGTAATTTCGAAATTGATATTTTATTTTGGATCGCTACTTTTGTTTTACAAAAAGTACTCAATTTTTAGTAATTTATGATATTTATATTTTATTCTCGATATGTACTTTGGTTTTATGCAAAAGAACTCAATTTTTTGTAATTTTGAAATTGATAATTTATTTTGCATCCCTACTTTTGTTTTACAAAAAGAACTCAATTTTTAGTAATTTGAATATTTATATTTTATTCTCGATCCGTACTTTTGTTTTTAAAAAAAAAATTCAAATTTTTAATAATCTCGAAATTGATATATTATTTTTCATCCGTAGTTTTGTTTTACAAAAAAGAACCTCAATTTTTCATAATTTTGAAATTTTTATTTTATTCTCGATATGTACTTTTGTTTTCTGCAAAAGAACTCAATTTTTTGTAATTTTGAAATTGATAATTTATTTTGCATCCCTACTTTTGTTTTACAAAAAGAACTCAATTTTTAGTAATTTGAATATTTATATTTTATTCTCGATCCGTACTTTTGTTTTTAAAAAAAAAATTCAAATTTTTAATAATCTCGAAATTGATATATTATTTTTCATCCGTAGTTTTGTTTTACAAAAAAGAACCTCAATTTTTCATAATTTTGAAATTTTTATTTTATTCTCGATACGTACTGTTGTTTTATGCAAAAGAACTCAATTTTTTGTAATTTCCAAATTGATATTTTAATTTGGATCCCTACTTTTGTTTTACAAAAAGAACACAATTTTTAGTAATTTCGATATTTATATTTTATTCTCGATATGTACTTTGGTTTTATGCAAAAGAACCCAATTTTTAGTAATTATGATATTTATATTTTATTTTCGATCCGTACTTTTGTTTTAAAAAAAAAATTCAAATTTTTTATAATCTCGAAATTGATATATTATTTTTCATCCGTAGTTTTGTTTTACAAAAAAGAAACTTAATTTTTCATAATTTTTAAATTTTTATTTTATTCGGATACGTACTTTTGTTTTCTACAAAAGAACTCAATTTTTGTAATTTCGAAATTGATATTTTATTATGGATCCCTACTTTTGTTTTACAAAAATAACTCAATTTTTAGTAATTTGGATATTTATATTTTATTCTCGATATGTACTTTGGTTTTCTACAAAAGAAGTCAATTTTTTGACTTTTTGAAGTTGATATCTTATTTTGGATCCCTTCTTTTGTTTTACAAAAAGAACTCAATTTTTAGTAATTTGGATATTTATATTTTATTCTCGATATGTACTTTGGTTTTATGCAAAAGAACTCAATTTTTTGTAATTTCGAAATTGATATTTTATTTTGGATCCCTACTTTTGTTTTACAAAAAGAATTCACTTTTTCCTAATTTTTGAATTTATATTTTATTCTCGATACGTACTTTTGTTTTATGCAAAAGAACTCAATTTTTGTAATTTCGAAATTGATATTTTATTTTGGATCGCTACTTTTGTTTTACAAAAAGTACTCAATTTTTAGTAATTTATGATATTTATATTTTATTCTCGATATGTACTTTGGTTTTATGCAAAAGAACTCAATTTTTGTAATTTTGAAATTGATAATTTATTTTGCATCCCTACTTTTGTTTTACAAAAAGAACTCAATTTTTAGTAATTTGAATATTTATATTTTATTCTCGATCCAGTACTTTTGTTTTTAAAAAAAATTCAAATTTTTAATAATCTCGAAATTGATATATTATTTTTCATCCGTAGTTTTGTTTTACAAAAAGAACCTCAATTTTTCATAATTTTGAAATTTTTATTTTATTCTCGATATGTACTTTTGTTTTCTCGCAAAAGAACTCAATTTTTGTAATTTTGAAATTGATAATTTATTTTGCATCCCTACTTTTGTTTTACAAAAGAACTCAATTTTTAGTAATTTGAATATTTATATTTTATTCTCGATCCAGTACTTTTGTTTTTAAAAAAAATTCAAATTTTTAATAATCTCGAAATTGATATATTATTTTTCATCCGTAGTTTTGTTTTACAAAAAAGAACCTCAATTTTTCATAATTTTGAAATTTTTATTTTATTCTCGATACGTCATCGTTGTTTTATGCAAAAGAACTCAATTTTTGTAATTTCCAAATTGATATTTTAATTTGGATCCCTACTTTTGTTTTACAAAAGAACACAATTTTTAGTAATTTCGATATTTATATTTTATTCTCGATATGTACTTTGGTTTTATGCAAAAGAACCCAATTTTTAGTAATTATGATATTTATATTTTATTTTCGATCCGTACTTTTGTTTTAAAAAAAAAATTCAAATTTTTTATAATCTCGAAATTGATATATTATTTTTCATCCGTAGTTTTGTTTTACAAAAAAGAAACTTAATTTTTCATAATTTTTAAATTTTTATTTTATTCTGGATACGTACTTTTGTTTTCTACAAAAGAACTCAATTTTTTGTAATTTCGAAATTGATATTTTATTATGGATCCCTACTTTTGTTTTACAAAAATAACTCAATTTTTAGTAATTTGGATATTTATATTTTATTCTCGATATGTACTTTGGTTTTCTACAAAAGAAGTCAATTTTTTGACTTTTTGAAGTTGATATCTTATTTTGGATCCCTTCTTTTGTTTTACAAAAAGAACTCAATTTTTAGTAATTTGGATATTTATATTTTATTCTCGATATGTACTTTGGTTTTATGCAAAAGAACTCAATTTTTGTAATTTCGAAATTGATATTTTATTTTGGATCCCTACTTTTGTTTTACAAAAAGAATTCACTTTTTCCTAATTTTTGAATTTATATTTTATTCTCGATACGTACTTTTGTTTTATGCAAAAGAACTCAATTTTTGTAATTTCGAAATTGATATTTTATTTTGGATCGCTACTTTTGTTTTACAAAAAGTACTCAATTTTTAGTAATTTATGATATTTATATTTTATTCTCGATATGTACTTTGGTTTTATGCAAAAGAACTCAATTTTTGTAATTTTGAAATTGATAATTTATTTTGCATCCCTACTTTTGTTTTACAAAAAGAACTCAATTTTTAGTAATTTGAATATTTATATTTTATTCTCGATCCGTACTTTTGTTTTTAAAAAAAAAATTCAAATTTTTAATAATCTCTAAATTGATATATTATTTTTCATCCGTAGTTTTGTTTTACAAAAAGAACCTCAATTTTTCATAATTTTGAAATTTTTATTTTATTCTCGATATGTACTTTTGTTTTCTCGCAAAAGAACTCAATTTTTTGTAATTTTGAAATTGATAATTTATTTTGCATCCCTACTTTTGTTTTACAAAAGAACTCAATTTTTAGTAATTTGAATATTTATATTTTATTCTCGATCCAGTACTTTTGTTTTTAAAAAAAATTCAAATTTTTAATAATCTCGAAATTGATATATTATTTTTCATCCGTAGTTTTGTTTTACAAAAAGAACCTCAATTTTTCATAATTTTGAAATTTTTATTTTATTCTCGATACGTCATTGTTGTTTTATGCAAAAGAACTCAATTTTTGTAATTTCCAAATTGATATTTTAATTTGGATCCCTACTTTTGTTTTACAAAAGAACACAATTTTTAGTAATTTCGATATTTATATTTTATTCTCGATATGTACTTTGGTTTTATGCAAAAGAACCCAATTTTTAGTAATTATGATATTTATATTTTATTTTCGATCCAGTACTTTTGTTTTAAAAAAAATTCAAATTTTTTATAATCTCGAAATTGATATATTATTTTTCATCCGTAGTTTTGTTTTACAAAAAGAAACTTAATTTTTCATAATTTTGAAATTTTTATTTTATTCTGGATACGTACTTTTGTTTTCTACAAAAGAACTCAATTTTTGTAATTTCGAAATTGATATTTTATTATGGATCCCTACTTTTGTTTTACAAAAATAACTCAATTTTTAGTAATTTGGATATTTATATTTTATTCTCGATATGTACTTTGGTTTTCTACAAAAGAAGTCAATTTTTTGACTTTTTGAAGTTGATATCTTATTTTGGATCCCTTCTTTTGTTTTACAAAAAGAACTCAATTTTTAGTAATTTGGATATTTATATTTTATTCTCGATATGTACTTTGGTTTTATGCAAAAGAACTCAATTTTTTGTAATTTCGAAATTGATATTTTATTTTGGATCCCTACTTTTGTTTTACAAAAAGAATTCACTTTTTCCTAATTTTTGAATTTATATTTTATTCTCGATACGTACTTTTGTTTTATGCAAAAGAACTCAATTTTTGTAATTTCGAAATTGATATTTTATTTTGGATCGCTACTTTTGTTTTACAAAAAGTACTCAATTTTTAGTAATTTATGATATTTATATTTTATTCTCGATATGTACTTTGGTTTTATGCAAAAGAACTCAATTTTTGTAATTTTGAAATTGATAATTTATTTTGCATCCCTACTTTTGTTTTACAAAAAGAACTCAATTTTTAGTAATTTGAATATTTATATTTTATTCTCGATCCAGTACTTTTGTTTTTAAAAAAAATTCAAATTTTTAATAATCTCTAAATTGATATATTATTTTTCATCCGTAGTTTTGTTTTACAAAAAGAACCTCAATTTTTCATAATTTTGAAATTTTTATTTTATTCTCGATATGTACTTTTGTTTTCTCGCAAAAGAACTCAATTTTTGTAATTTTGAAATTGATAATTTATTTTGCATCCCTACTTTTGTTTTACAAAAAGAACTCAATTTTTAGTAATTTGAATATTTATATTTTATTCTCGATCCGTACTTTTGTTTTTAAAAAAAAAATTCAAATTTTTAATAATCTCGAAATTGATATATTATTTTTCATCCGTAGTTTTGTTTTACAAAAAAGAACCTCAATTTTTCATAATTTTGAAATTTTTATTTTATTCTCGATACGTCATCGTTGTTTTATGCAAAAGAACTCAATTTTTGTAATTTCCAAATTGATATTTTAATTTGGATCCCTACTTTTGTTTTACAAAAGAACACAATTTTTAGTAATTTCGATATTTATATTTTATTCTCGATATGTACTTTGGTTTTATGCAAAAGAACCCAATTTTTAGTAATTATGATATTTATATTTTATTTTCGATCCGTACTTTTGTTTTAAAAAAAATTCAAATTTTTTATAATCTCGAAATTGATATATTATTTTTCATCCGTAGTTTTATTTTACAATAAAGAAACTTAATTTTTCATAATTTTGAAATTTTTATTTTATTCTGGATACGTACTTTTGTTTTCTACAAAAGAACTCAATTTTTTGTAATTTCGAAATTGATATTTTATTATGGATCCCTACTTTTGTTTTACAAAAATAACTCAATTTTTAGTAATTTGGATATTTATATTTTATTCTCGATATGTACTTTGGTTTTCTACAAAAGAAGTCAATTTTTTGACTTTTTGAAGTTGATATCTTATTTTGGATCCCTTCTTTTGTTTTACAAAAAGAACTCAATTTTTAGTAATTTGGATATTTATATTTTATTCTCGATATGTACTTTGGTTTTATGCAAAAGAACTCAATTTTTTGTAATTTCGAAATTGATATTTTATTTTGGATCCCTACTTTTGTTTTACAAAAAGAATTCACTTTTTCCTAATTTTTGAATTTATATTTTATTCTCGATACGTACTTTTGTTTTATGCAAAAGAACTCAATTTTTTGTAATTTCGAAATTGATATTTTATTTTGGATCGCTACTTTTGTTTTACAAAAAGTACTCAATTTTTAGTAATTTATGATATTTATATTTTATTCTCGATATGTACTTTGGTTTTATGCAAAAGAACTCAATTTTTTGTAATTTTGAAATTGATAATTTATTTTGCATCCCTACTTTTGTTTTACAAAAAGAACTCAATTTTTAGTAATTTGAATATTTATATTTTATTCTCGATCCGTACTTTTGTTTTTAAAAAAAAAATTCAAATTTTTAATAATCTCGAAATTGATATATTATTTTTCATCCGTAGTTTTGTTTTACAAAAAAGAACCTCAATTTTTCATAATTTTGAAATTTTTATTTTATTCTCGATACGTACTTTTGTTTTCTGCAAAAGAACTCAATTTTTTGTAATTTCGAAATTGATATTTTATTTTGGATCTCTACTTTTGTTTTACAATAAGAACTCAATTTTTAGTAATTTGCATATTTATATTTTATTCTTGATATGTACTTTGGTTTTATGCAAAAGAACTCAATTTTTTGTAATTTCGAAATTTATATTTTATTTTGGATCCCTACTTTTGTTTTACAAAAAGAACTCAATTTTTAGTAATTTGGATATTTATATTTTATTCTCGATATGTACGTTGGTTTTATGCAAAAGAACTAAATTTTTTGTAATTTCGAAATTTATATTTTATTTTGGATCCCTACTTTTGTTTTACAAAAAGAACCCAATTTTTAGTAATTTGGATATTTATATTTTATTTTCGATCCATACTTTTGTTTTTAAAAAAAAATTCAAATTTTTCATAATCTCAAAATTGATATATTATTTTTCATCCGTAGTTTTGTTTTACAAAAAAGAACCTCAATTTTTCATAATTTTGAAATTTTTTATTTTATTCTCGATACGTACTTTTGTTTTCTGTAAAAGAACTCAATTTTTTGTAATTTCGAAATTGATATTTTGTTATGGACCCCAACTTTTGTTTTACGAAAGGAACTCAATTTTTGGTAATTTGGATATTTATATTTTATTCTCGATATGTACTTTGGTTTTACGCAAAAACACTCAATTTTTTGTAATTTCGAAATTTATATTTTATTTTGGATTGCTACTTTTGTTTTACAAAAAGAACTCAATTTTTAGTAATTTGGATATTTATATTTTATTTTCGATCTGTACTTTTGTTTCACAAAGAGAATTCAATTTTTAATAATTTCGAAATTGATATATTATTTTTCATCCGTAGTTTTGTTTTACAAAAAAAGAAACTCAATTTTTCATAATTTTGAAATTTATATTTTATTCTCGATACGTACTGTTGTTTTATGCAAAAGAACTCAATTTTTTGTAATTTCCAAATTGATATTTTATTTTGGATCCCTACTTTTGTTTTACAAAAAGAACTCAATTTTTAGTAATTTGGATATTTATATTTTATTCTCGACATATACTTTGGTTTTATGCAAAAGAACTCATTTTTTTGTAATTTCGAAATTTATATTTTATTTTGGATCGCTACTTTTGTTTTACAAAAAGAACTCAATTTTTAGTAATTTGGATATTTATATTTTATTTTCGATCCGTACTTTTGTTTCACAAATAGAATTTAATTTTTAATAATTTCGACATTGATATATTATTTTTCATCCGTAGTTTTGTTTTACAAAAAAGAAACTCAATTTTTCATAATTTTGAAATTTATATTTTTTCTCGATACGTACTTTTGTTTTATGCAAAAGAACTCAATTTTTTGTAATTTCGAAAGTGATATTTTATTTTGGATCCCTACTTTTGTTTTAAAAAAAAACTCAATTTTTAGTAATTTGGATATTTATATTTTATTCTCGATATGTACTTTTGTTTTATGCAAAGGAACTCAATTTTTTGTAATTTCGAAATTGATATTTCTTTTGGATCCCTACTTTTGTTTTACAAAAAGAACTCAATTTTTAGTAATTTGGATATTTATATTTTATTCTCGATATGTACTTTTGTTTTATGCAAAGGAACTCAATTTTTTGTAATTTCGAAATTGATATTTATTTTGGATCCCTACTTGTGTTTTACAAAAAGAACTCAATTTTTAGTAATTTGCATATTTATATTTTATTCTCGATATGTACTTTGGTTTTATGCAAAAGAACTCAATTTTTTGAAATTGATATTTTATTTTGGATCCCTACTTTTGTTTTACAAAAAGAACACAATTTTTAGTAATTTGGATATTTATATTTTATTCTCGATATGTACTTTGGTTTTCTGCAAAAGAACTCAATTTTTTGTAATTTTGAAATTGATATTTTATTTTGGATCCCTACATTTGTTTTACAAAAAGAACTCAATTTTTAGTAATGTGGATATTTATATTTTATTCTCGAGATGTACTTTGGTTTTCTGCAAAAGAACTAAATTTTTGTAATTTTGGAATTGATATCTTATTTTGGATCCCTACTTTTGTTTAACAAAAAGAACTCAATTTTTAGTAATTTGGATATTTATATTTTATTCTCGATATGTACTTTGGTTTTCTGCAAAAGAACTCAATTTTTTGTAATTTTGAAATTGATATTTTATTTTGGATCCCTACATTTGTTTTAAAAAAAGAACTCAATTTTTAGTAATTTGGATATTTATATTTTATTCTCGACATGTACTTTGGTTTTCTGCAAAAGAACTCAATTTTTTGTAATTATGAAATTGATATCTTATTTTGGATCCCTACTTTTGTTTTACAAAAAGAACTCAATTTTTAGTAATTTGCATATTTATATTTTATTCTCGATATGTACTTTGGTTTTATGCAAAAGAACTCAATTTGTTGAAATTGATATTTTATTTTGGATCCCTACTTTTGTTTTACAAAAAGAACTCAATTTTTAGTAATTTGGATATTTATATTTTATTCTCGATATGTACTTTGGTTTTCTGCAAAAGAACTCAATTTTTTGTAATTTCGAAATTGATATTTTATTTTGGATCCCTACTTTTGTTTTACAAAAAGAACTCAATATTTAGCAATTTGGATATTTATATTTTATTCTCGATATGTACTTTGGTTTTATGCAAAAGAACTCAATTTTTTGTAATTTCGAAATTGATATTTTATTTTGGATCCCTACTTTTGTTTTACAAAAAGAACTCAATTTTTAGTAATTTGGATATTTATATTTTATTCTCGATATGTACTTTGGTTTTATGAAAAGAACTCACTTTTTTGTAATTTCGAAATTGATATTTTATTTTGGATCCCTACTTTTGTTTTACAAAGAGAACTCAATTTTTAGTAATTTGGATATTTATATTTTATTCTCGATATGTACTTTGGTTTTCTGCAAAAGAACTCAATTTTTTGTAATTTTGAAGTTGATATCTTATTTTGGATCCCTTCTTTTGTTTTACAAAAAGAACTCAATTTTTAGTAATTTGGATATTTATATTTTATTCTCGATATGTACTTTGGTTTTATGCCAAAGAACTCGACTTTTTGTAATTTCGAAATTGATATATTATTTTTCATCCGTAGTTTATTTTTACAAAAAAGAAACTCAATTTTTCATAATTTTGAAATTTATATTTTATTCTCGATACGTACTTTTGTTTTATGCAAAAGAAATCAATTTTTTGTAATTCCGAAATTGATATTTTATTTTGTATACCTACTTTTATTTTACAAAAAGAACTCAATTTTGAGTTATTTGGATATTTATATTTTATTCTCGATATATACTTTGGTTTTAAGCAAAAGAACTAAATATTTTGTAATTTCGAAATTGATATATTTTTTTGGATCCCTACTTTTGTTTTACAAAAAGAACTCAATTTTTAGTAATTTGGATATTTATATTTTATTCTCGATATGTACTTTGGTTTTCTGCTAAAGAACTCAATTTTTTGTAATTTTGAAATTGATATCTTATTTTGGATCCGTACTTTTGTTTAACAAAAAGAACTCAATTTTTAGTAATTTGGATATTTATATTTTATTCTCGACATGTACTTTTGGTTTTCTGCAAAAGAACTCAATTTTTTGTAATTTCGAAATTGATATCTTGTTTTGGATCCCTACTTTTGTTTTACAAAAAGAACTCAATTTTTAGTAATTTGGATATTTATATTTTATTCTCGATATGTACTTTGGTTTTATGCAAAAGAACTCAATTTTTTGTAATTTCGAAATTGATATTTTATTTTGGATCCCTACTTTTGTTTTACAAAAAGAACTCAATTTTTAGTAATTTGGATATTTATATTTTATTCTCGATATGTACTTTGGTTTTATGAAAAGAACTCACTTTTTTGTAATTTCGAAATTGATATTTTATTTTGGATCCCTACTTTTGTTTTACAAAGAGAACTCAATTTTTAGTAATTTGGATATTTATATTTTATTCTCGATATGTACTTTGGTTTTCTGCAAAAGAACTCAATTTTTTGTAATTTTGAAGTTGATATCTTATTTTGGATCCCTTCTTTTGTTTTACAAAAAGAACTCAATTTTTAGTAATTTGGATATTTATATTTTATTCTCGATATGTACTTTGGTTTTATGCCAAAGAACTCGACTTTTTGTAATTTCGAAATTGATATATTATTTTTCATCCGTAGTTTATTTTTACAAAAAAGAAACTCAATTTTTCATAATTTTGAAATTTATATTTTATTCTCGATACGTACTTTTGTTTTATGCAAAAGAAATCAATTTTTTGTAATTCCGAAATTGATATTTTATTTTGTATACCTACTTTTGTTTTACAAAAAGAACTCAATTTTGAGTTATTTGGATATTTATATTTTATTCTCGATATATACTTTGGTTTTAAGCAAAAGAACTAAATATTTTGTAATTTCGAAATTGATATATTTTTTTGGATCCCTACTTTTGTTTTACAAAAAGAACTCAATTTTTAGTAATTTGGATATTTATATTTTATTCTCGATATGTACTTTGGTTTTCTGCAAAAGAACTCAATTTTTTGTAATTTTGAAGTTGATATCTTATTTTGGATCCCTTCTTTTGTTTTACAAAAAGAACTCAATTTTTAGTAATTTTGATATTTATATTTTATTCTCGATATGTACTTTGGTTTTCTGCTAAAGAACTCAATTTTTTGTAATTTTGAAATTGATATCTTATTTTGGATCCGTACTTTTGTTTAACAAAAAGAACTCAATTTTTAGTAATTTGGATATTTATATTTTATTCTCGACATGTACTTTTGGTTTTCTGCAAAAGAACTCAATTTTTTGTAATTTCGAAATTGATATCTTGTTTTGGATCCCTACTTTTGTTTTACAAAAAGAACTCAATTTTTAGTAATTTGGATATTTATATTTTATTCTCGATATGTACTTTGGTTTTATGCAAAAGAACTCAATTTTTGTAATTTCGAAATTGATATTTTATTTTGGATCCCTACTTTTGTTTTACAAAAGAACTCAATTTTTAGTAATTTGGATATTTATATTTTATTCTCGATATGTACTTTGGTTTTATGAAAAGAACTCACTTTTTTGTAATTTCGAAATTGATATTTTATTTTGGATCCCTACTTTTGTTTTACAAAGAGAACTCAATTTTTAGTAATTTGGATATTTATATTTTATTCTCGATATGTACTTTGGTTTTCTGCAAAAGAACTCAATTTTTTGTAATTTTGAAGTTGATATCTTATTTTGGATCCCTTCTTTTGTTTTACAAAAGAACTCAATTTTTAGTAATTTGGATATTTATATTTTATTCTCGATATGTACTTTGGTTTTATGCCAAAGAACTCGACTTTTTGTAATTTCGAAATTGATATATTATTTTTCATCCGTAGTTTATTTTTACAAAAAAGAAACTCAATTTTTCATAATTTTGAAATTTATATTTTATTCTCGATACGTACTTTTGTTTTATGCAAAAGAAATCAATTTTTTGTAATTCCGAAATTGATATTTTATTTTGTATACCTACTTTTGTTTTACAAAAAGAACTCAATTTTGAGTTATTTGGATATTTATATTTTATTCTCGATATATACTTTGGTTTTAAGCAAAAGAACTAAATATTTTGTAATTTCGAAATTGATATATTTTTTTGGATCCCTACTTTTGTTTTACAAAAAGAACTCAATTTTTAGTAATTTGGATATTTATATTTTATTCTCGATATGTACTTTGGTTTTATGCAAAAGAACTCAATTTTTAGCAACTTGGATATTTATATTTTATTCTCGATATGTACTTTGGTTTTATGCAAAAGAACTCAATTTTTTGTAATTTCGAAACTTATATTTTATTTTGGATCCCTACTTTTGTTTTACAAAAAGAACTCAATTTTTTGTAATTTGGATATTTATATTTTATTTTCGATCCGTACTTTTGTTTCATAAAAAGAATTCAATTTTTAATAATTTCGAAATTGATATATTATTTTTCATACGAAGTTTTGTTTTACAAAAAAGAAACTCAATTTTTCATAATTTTGAAATTTATATTTTATTCTCGATACGTACTTTTGTTATATGCAAAAGAACTCAATTTTTTGTAATTTCGAAATTGATATTCTATTTTGTATCCCTACTTTTGTTTTACAAAAAGAACTCAATTTTTTGTAATTTTGAAGTTGATATCTTATTTTGGATCCCTTCTTTTATTTTACAAAAAGAACTCAATTTTTAGTAATTTGGATATTTATATTTTATTCTCGATATGTACTCTGGTTTTATACAAAAGAACTCAATTTTTTGTAATTTCGAAACTTATATTTTATTTTGGATCCCTACTTTTGTTTTACAAAAAGAACTCAATTTTTTGTAATTTGGATATTTATATTTTATTTTCGATCCGTACTTTTGTTTCATAAAAAGAATTCAATTTTTAATAATTTCGAAATTGATATATTATTTTTCATACGAAGTTTTGTTTTACGAAAAAGAAACTCAATTTTTCATAATTTTGAAATTTATATTTTATTCTCGATTCGTACTTTTGTTTTATGCAAAAGAACTCAATTTTTTGTAATTTCGAAATTGATATTCTATTTTGTATCCCTACTTTTGTTTTACAAAAAGAACTCAATTTTTTGTAATTTTGAAGTTGATATCTTATTTTGGATTCCTTCTTTTGTTTTACCAAAAGAACTCAATTTTTAGTAATTTGGATATTTATATTTTATTCTCGATATGTACTTTGGTTTTATGCAAAAGAACTCAATTTTTGTAATTTCGAAATTGATATTTTATTTTGGATCCCTGCTTTTGTTTTACAAAAAGAACTCAATTTTAGTAATTTGGATATTTATATTTTATTCTCGATATGTACTTTGGTTTTATCCAAAAGAACTCAATTTTTTGTAATTTTGAAATTGATATCTTATTTTGGATCCCTACTTTTGTTTTACAAAAAGAACTCAATTTTTAGTAATTTGGATATTTATATTTTATTCTCGATATGTACTTTGGTTTTATGCAAAAGAACTCAATCTTTTGTAATTACGAAATTTATATTTTATTTTGGATCCCTACTTTTGTCTTGCAAAAAGAACTCAATTTTTAGAAATTTGGGTATTTATATTTTACTCTCGATTGTACTTTGGTTTTATGTAAATGAACTCAATTTTTTGTAATTTCGAAATTGATATTTTATTTTGGATCCCTACTTTTGTTTTACAAAACGAACTCAATTTTTAGTAATTTGGATATTTATATTTTATTCTCGATATGTACTTTGGTTTTATGCAAAAGAACTCAATTTTTTGTAATTTCAAAATTGATATTTTATTTTGGATCCCTACTTTTGTTTTACAAAACGAACTCAATATTTAGCAATTTGGATATTTATATTTTATTCGCGATGTGTACTTTGGTTTTATGCAAAAGAACTCAATTTTTTGTAATTTCGAAATTGATAATTTATTTTGGATCCCTACTTTTGTTTTACAAAAAGAACTCAATTTTTAATAATTTGGATATTTATATTTTATTCTTGATATGTACTTTGGTTTTACGCAAAAGAACTCAATTTTTTGTAATTTCGAAACTTATATTTTATTTTGGATCCCTACTTTTGTTTTACAAAAAGAGCTCAATTTTTAGTAATTTGGATATTTATATTTTATTTTTGATCCGCGCTTTTGTTTTACAAAAAAAATTCACTTTTTAATAATTTCAAAATTGATATATTATTTTTCATCCGTAGTTTTGTTTTACAAAAAAGAAACTCAATTTTTCATAATTTTGAAATTTATATTTTATTCTCGATACGTACTTTTGTTTTATGCAAAAGAACTCAATTTTTAGTAATTTCGAAATTGATATTTTATTTTTTATCCCTACTTTTGTTTTACAAAAAGAACTCAATTTTTAGAAATTTGGATATTTATATTTTACTCTCGATTGTACTTTGGTTTTATGCAAAAGAACTCAATTTTTTGTAATTTCGAAATTGATATTTTATTTTGGATCCCTACTTTTGTTTTACAAAACGAACTCAATTTTTAGTAATTTGGATATTTATATTTTATTCTCCATATGTACTTAGGTTTTATGCAAAAGAACTCAATTTTTTGTAATTTTGAAATTGATATTTTATTTTGGATCGCTACTTTTGTTTTACAAAACGAACTCAATTTTTAGTAATTTGGATATTTATATTTTATTCTCGATATGTACTTTGGTTTTATGCAAAAGAACTCAATTTTTTGTAATTTCAAAATTGATATTTTATTTTGGATCCCTACTTTTGTTTTACAAAACGAACTCAATTTTTAGTAATTTGGATATTTATATTTTATTCTCGATATGTACTTTGGTTTTATGCAAAAGAACTCAATTTTTTGTAATTTCGAAACTGGTATTTTATTTTGGATCCCTACTTTTGTTTTACAAAAAGAACTCCACTTTTAGTAATTTGGATATTTATATTTTATTCTCGATATGTACTTTGGTTTTATGCAAAAGAACTCAACTTTTTGTAATTTCGAAATTGATATATTATTTTTCATCCGTAGTTTTGTTTCACAAAAAAGAAACTCAATTTTTCATAATTTTTAAATTTATATTTTATTCTCGATACGTACTTTTGTTTTATACAAAAGAACTCAATTTTTAGTAATTTCGAAATTGATATTTTATTTTGGATCCCTACTTTTGTTTTACAAAAAGAACTCAATTTTTAGAAATTTGGATATTTATATTTTATTCTCGATTGTACTTTGGTTTTATGCAAATGAACTCAATTTTTTGTAATTTTGAAATTGATATTTTATTTTGGATCCCTACTTTTGTTTTACAAAACGAACTCAAGTTTTAGTAATTTGGATATTTATATTTTATTCTCGATATGTACTTTGGTTTTATGCAAAAGAACTCAATTTTTTGTAATTTCGAAATTGATATTTTATTTTGGATCCCTACTTTTGTTTTACAAAACGAACTCAATTTTTAGTAATTTGGATATTTATACTTTATTCTCGATATGTACTTTGGTTTTATGCAAAAGAACTCAATTTTTTGTAATTTCGAAATTGAGATTTTATTTTGGATCCGTACTTTTGTTTTACAAAACGAACTCAATTTTTAGTAATTTGGATATTTATATTTTATTCTCGATATGTACTTTGGTTTTATGCAAAAGAACTCAATTTTTTGTAATTTCAAAATTGATATTTTATTTTGGATCCCTACTTTTGTTTCACAAAACGAACTCAATTTTTAGTAGTTTGGATATTTATATTTTATTCTCGATATGTACTTTGGTTTTATGCAAAAGAACTCAATTTTTTGTAATTTCGAAATTGATAATTT
This sequence comes from Lablab purpureus, assembly GCA_030347555.1. Taxonomy (NCBI): domain Eukaryota; kingdom Viridiplantae; phylum Streptophyta; class Magnoliopsida; order Fabales; family Fabaceae; genus Lablab; species Lablab purpureus. The sequence goes on along the minus strand of CM059261.1, from coordinate 3,642,328 downwards.
ATTTTGGATCCCTACTTTTGTTTTACAAAAAGAACTCAATTTTCAATAATTTGGATATTTATATTTTATTCTTGATATGTACTTTGGTTTTACGCAAAAGAACTCAATTTTTTGTAATTTCGAAATTTATATTTTATTTTGGATCCCTACTTTTGTTTTACAAAAAGAACTCAATTTTTAGTAATTTGGATATTTATGTTTTATTTTTTATCCGTGCTTTTGTTTTACAAAAAAAAATCACTTTTTAATAATTTCAAAATTGATATATTATTTCTCATCCGTAGTTTTGTTTTACAAAAAAGAAACTCAATTTTTCATAATTTTGAAATTTATATTTTATTCTCGATACGTACTTTTGTTTTATACAAAAGAACTCAATTTTTAGTAATTTCGAAATTGATATTTTATTTTGGATCCCTACTTTTGTTTTACAAAAAGAACTCAATTTTTAGAAATTTGGATATTTATATTTTACTCTCGATTGTACTTTGGTTTTATGCAAATGAACTCAATTTTTTGTAATTTCGAAATTGATATTTTATTTTGGATCCCTACTTTTGTTTTACAAAACGAACTCAATTTTTAGTAATTTGGATATTTATATTTTATTCTCGATATGTACTTTGGTTTTATGCAAAAGAACTCAATTTTTTGTAATTTCGAAATTGGTATTTTATTTTGGATCCCTACTTTTGTTTTACAAAACGAACTCAATTTTTAGTAATTTGGATATTTATATTTTATTCTCGATATGTACTTTGGTTTTATGCAAAAGAACTCAATTTTTTGTAATTTCGAAATTGATATTTTATTTTGGATCCCTACTTTTGTTTTACAAAACGAACTCAATTTTTAGTAATTTGGATATTTATATTTTATTCTCGATATGTACTTTGGTTTTATGCAAAAGAACTCAATTTTTTGTAATTTCGAAATTGAGATTTTATTTTGGATCCGTACTTTTGTTTTACAAAACGAACTCAATTTTTAGTAATTTGGATATTTATATTTTATTCTCGATATGTACTTTGGTTTTATGCAAAAGAACTCAATTTTTTGTAATTTCGAAATTGATATTTTATTTTGGATCCCTACTTTTGTTTTAAAAAAAGAACTCAATTTTTAGTAATTTGGATATTTATATTTTATTCTCGATATGTACTTTGGTTTTATGCAAAAGAACTCAATTTTTTGTAATTTCGAAATTGATATTTTCTTTTCGATCCCTACTTTTGTTTTACAAAACGAACTCAATTTTTATTAATTTGGATATTTATATTTTATTCTCGATATGTACTTTGGTTTTATGCAAAAGAACTCAATTTTTTGTAATTTCGAAATTTATATTTTATTTTGGATCCCTACTTTTGTTTTACAAAAAGAACTCAATTTTTAGTAATTTGGATATTTATATTTTATTTTCGATCCGTACTTCCGTTTCACAAAAAGAATTCAATTTTTAATAATTTCGAAATTGATATATTATTTTTCTTCCTTAGTTTTGTTTTACAAAAAAGAAACTCAATTTTTCATAATTTGAAAAATTATATTTTATTCTCGATACATACTTTTGTTTTATGCAAAAGAACTCAATATTTTGTAATTTCGAAATTGATATTTTATTTTGGATCCATACTTTTGTTTTACAAAACGAACTCAATTTTTAGTAATTTGGATATTTATATTTTATTCTCAATATGTACTTTGGTTTTATGTAAAAGAACTCAATTTTTTCCAATTTCGAAATTTATATTTTATTTCGGATCCCTACTTTTGTTTTACAAAACGAACTCAATTTTGAGTAATTTGGATCCCTACTTTTGTCTTATGCAAAAGAACTAAATTTTTTGTAATTTCGAAATTTATATTTTATTTTGGATCCCTACTTTTGTTTTACAAAAAGAAATAGTATTTTTAGTAACTTGGATACTTATATTTCATTCTCGATATGTACTTTGCTTTTATGCAAAAGAACTCAACTTTTTATAATTTCGAAATTGATATATTATTTTTCTTCCGTAGTTTTGTTTTAAAAAAAGAAACTCAATTTTTCATAATTTTGAAATTTATATTTTATTCTCGATACGTACTTTTGTTTTAGGCAAAAGAACTCAATTTTTTGTAATTTCAAAATTCATATTTTCTTTTGGATCCCTTGTTTTGTTTTACAAAAAGAACTCAATTTTAATTAATTTGGATTTTTATATTTTATTCTCGATATGTACTTTGGTTTTATTCAAAAGAACTCAATTTTTTGTAATTTCGCAATTGATATTTTATTTTGGATCCCTACTTTTGTTTTACAAAAAGAACTCAATTTTTAGTAATTTGGATATTTATATTTTATTCTCGATATGTACTTTGGTTTTATGCAAAAGAACTCAATTTTTTGTAATTTCGAAATTTATATTTTATTTTGGATCCCTACTTTTGTTTTACAAAAGAACTCAATTTTTAGTAATTTGGATATTTATATTTTATTTTCGATCCGTACTTTTGTTTCACAAAAAGAATTCAATTTTTAATAATTTCGAAATTGATATGTTATTTTTCATCCGTAGTTTTGTTTTACAAAAAAGATACTCAATTTTTCATAATTTGGAAATTTATATTTTATTCTCGATGCATACTTTTGTTTTATGCGAAAGAACTTCATATTTTGTAATTTCGAAATTGATATTTTATTTTGGATCCCTACTTTTGTTTTACAAAAAGAACTCAATTTTTAGTAATTTGGATATTTATATTTTATTTTCGATCCGTACTTTAGTTTTACAAAAAAAATTCAATTTTTAATAATTTCGAAATTGATATTTTATTTTGGATCCCTTGTTTTGTTTTACAAAAAGAACTCAATTTTAATTAATTTCGATTTTTATATTTTATTCTCGATATGTACTTTGGTTTTATTCAAAAGAACTCAAGTTTTTGTAATTTCGCAATTGATATTTTATTTTGGATCCCTACTTTTGTTTTACAAAAAGAACTCAATTTTTAGTAATTTGGACATTTATATTTTATTCTCGATATGTACTTTGGTTTTATGCAAAAGAACTCAAATTTTTGTAATTTCGAAATTGATATATTATTTTTCTTCCGTAGTTTTGTTTTACAAAAAAGAAACTCAATTTTTCATAATTTGGAAATTTATATTTTATTCTCGATACATACTTTTGTTTTATGCAAAAGAACACAATTTTTTGTAATTTCGAAATTGATACTTTATTTTGGATCCCTACTTTTGTTTTACAAAAAGAGCTCAATTTTTAGTAATTTGGATATTTATATTTTATTCTCGATATGTACTTTGGTTTTATGCAAAAGAACTAAATTTTTGTAATTTCAAAATTTATATTTTATTTTGGATCCCTACTTTGGTTTTACGAAAAGAACTCAATTTTTAGTAATTTGGATATTTATATTTTATTTTCGATCCGTACTTTTGTTTCACAAAAAGAATTCAATTTTTAATAATTTCGAAATTGATATATTATTTTTCATCCGTAGTTTTGTTTTACAAAAAAGAAACTCAACTTTTCATAATTTTAAAATTTATATTTTATTATCGATACATACTTTTGTTTTATGCAAAAGAACTCAATATTTTGTAATTTCGAAATTTATATTTTATTTTGGATCCATACTTTTGTTTTACAAAACGAACTCAATTTTTAGTAATTTGGATATTTATATTTTATTCTCAATATGTACTTTGGTTTTATGCAAAAGAATTCAATTTTTTGTAATTTGGAAATTGATACTTTATTTTGGATCCCTACTTTTGTTTTACAAAAAGAACTCAATTTTTAGTAATTTGGATATTTATATTTTATTCTAGATATGTACTTTGGTTTTATGCAAAAGAACTCAATTTTTTCTATTTTCGAAATTTATATTTTATTTCGGATCCCTACTTTTGTTTTACAAAAAAAACTCAATTTTTAGTAATTTGGATCCCTACTTTTGTCTTATGCAAAAGAACTAAATTTTTTGTAATTTCCAAATTTATATTTTATTTTGGATCCCTACTTTTGTTTTACAAAAAGAAATAATATTTTTAGTAATTAGGATACTTATATTTCATTCTCGATATGTACTTTGCTTTTATGCAAAAGAACTCAACTTTTTATAATTTCGAAATTGATATATTATTTTTCTTCCGTAGTTTTGTTTTAAAAAAAGAAACTCAATTTTTCATAATTTCGAAATTTATATTTTATTCTCGATACGTACTTTTGTTTTATGCAAAAGAACTCAATTTTTTGTAGTTTCAAAATTGATATTTTATTTTGGATCCCTTGTTTTGTTTTACAAAAAGAACTCAATTTTAATTAATTTGGATTTTTATATTTTATTCTCGATATGTACTTTGGTTTTATTCAAAAGAACTCAATTTTTTGTAATTTCGCAATTGATATTTTATTTTGGATCCCTACTTTAGTTTTACAAAAAGAACTCAATTTTTAGTAATTTGGATATTTATATTTTATTCTCGATATGTACTTTGGTTTTATCCAAAAAAACTCAATTTTTTGTAATTTCAAAATTGATATTTTATTTTGGATCCCTACTTTTGTTTTACAAAAAGAACTCAATTTTTAGTAATTTGGATCTTTATATTTTATTCTCGATATGTACTTTGGTTTTATGCAAAAGAACTCAATTTTTTGTAATTTCGAAATTGATATTTTATTTTGGATCCCTACTTTGTTTTACAAAAAGAACTGAATTTTTAGAAATTTGGATATTTATATTTTATTCTCGATATGTACTTTGGTTTTATGCAAAAGAACTCAATTTTTTGTAATTTCAAAATTGATATTTTATTTTGGATCCCTACTAGTGTTTTACAAAACGAACTCAATTTTTAGTAATTTGGATATTTATATTTTATTCTCGGTATGTACTTTGGTTTTATGCAAAAGAACTCAATTTTTTGTAATTTCGAAACTGGTATTTTATTTTGGATCCCTACTTTTGTTGTACAAAAAGAACTCCACTTTTAGTAATTTGGATATTTATATTTTATTCTCGATATGTACTTTGGTTTTACGCAAAAATACTCAATTTTTTGTAATTTCGAAATTTATATCTTATTTTGGATCCCTACTTTTGTTTTACAAAAAGAACTCAATGTTTAGTAATTTGGATATTTATATTTTATTCTCGATATGTACTTTGGTTTTATGCAAAAGAACTCAACTTTTTGTAATTTCGAAATTGATATATTATTTTTCATCCGTAGTTTTGTTTCACAAAAACGAAACTCAATTTTTCATAATTTTTAAATTTATATTTTATTCTCGATACGTACTTTTGTTTTATGCAAAAGAACTCAATTTTTAGTAATTTCGAAATTGATATTTTATTTTGGATCCCCACTTTTGTTTTACAAAAAGAACTCAATTTTCAGAAATTTGGATATTTATATTTTGCTCTCGATTGTACTTTGGTTTTATGCAAATGAACACAATTTTTTGTAATTTTGAAATTGATATTTTATTTTGGATCCCTACTTTTGTTTTACAAAACGAACTCAATTTTTAGTAATATGGATATTTATATTTTATTCTCGATATGTACTTTGGTTTTATGCAAAAGAACTCAATTTTTTGTAATTTCGAAATTGATATTTTATTTTGGATCCCTACTTTTGTTTTACAAAAAGAACTCAATTTTTGGTAATTTGGATCTTTATATTTTATTCTCGATATGTACTTTGGTTTTATGCAAAAGAACTCAATTTTTTGTAATTTCGAAATTGATATTTTATTTTGGATCCCTACTTTGTTTTACAAAAAGAACTGAATTTTTAGAAATTTGGATATTTATATTTTATTCTCGATATGTACTTTGGTTTTATGCAAAAGAACTCAATTTTCTGTAATTTCAAAATTGATATTTTATTTTGGATCCCTACTTTTGTTTTACAAAACGAACTCAATTTTTAGTAATTTGGATATTTATATTTTATTCTCGATATGTACTTTGGTTTTATGCGAAAGAACTCAATTTTTTGTAATTTCGAAACTGGTATTTTATTTTGGATCCCTACTTTTGTTTTACAAAAAGAACTCCACTTTTAGTAATTTGGATATTTATATTTTATTCTCGATATGTACTTTGGTTTTACGCAAAAGAACTCAATTTTTTGTAATTTCGAAATTTATATCTTATTTTGGATCCCTACTTTTGTTTTACAAAAAGAACTCAATTTTTAATAATTTGGATATTTATATTTTATTCTCGATATGTACTTTGGTTTTATGCAAAAGAACTGAACTTTTTGTAATTTCGAAATTGATATATTATTTTTCATCCGTAGTTTTGTTTCACAAAAAAGAAACTCAATTTTTCATAATTTTTAAATTTATATTTTATTCTCGATACGTACTTTTGTTTTATGCAAAAGAACTCAATTTTTAGTAATTTCGAAATTGATATTTTATTTTAACTCAATTTTCAGAAATTTGGATATTTATATTTTACTCTCGATTGTACTTTGGTTTTATGCAAATGAACTCAATTTTTTGTAATTTTGAAATTGATATTTTATTTTGGATCCCGACTTTTGTTTTACAAAACGAACTCAATTTTTAGTAATTTGGATATTTATATTTTATTCTCGATATGTACTTTGGTTTTATGCAAAAGAACTCAATTTTTTGTAATTTCGAAATTGATATTTTATTTTGGATCCCTACTTTTGTGTTACAAAACGAACTCAATTTTTAGTAATTTGGATATTTATATTTTATTCTCGATATGTACTTTGGTTTTATGCAAAATAACTCAATTTTTTGTAATTTCAAAATTGATATTTTATTTTGGATCCCTACTTTTGTTTTACAAAACGAACTCAATTTTTAGTAATTTGGATATTTATATTTTATTCTCGATATGTACTTTGGTTTTATGCAAAAGAACTCAATTTTTTGTAATTTCGAAATTGATAATTTATTTTGGATCCCTACTTTTGTTTTACAAAAAGAACTCAATTTTTAATAATTTGGATATTTATATTTTATTCTCGATATGTATTTTGCTTTTACGCAAAAGAACTCAATTTTTTGTAATTTCGAAATTTATATTTTATTTTGGATCCCTACTTTTGTTTTACAAAAAGAACTCAATTTTTAGTAATTTGGATATTTATGTTTTATTTTTTATCCGTGCTTTTGTTTTACAAAAAAAATTCACTTTTTAATAATTTCAGAATTGATATATTATTTTTCATCCGTAGTTTTGTTTTACAAAAAAGAAACTCAATTTTTCATAATTTTGAAATTTATATTTTATTCTCGATACGTACTTTTGTTTTATACAAAAGAACTCAATTTTTAGTAATTTCGAAATTGATATTTTATTTTGGATCCCTACTTTTGTTTTAAAAAAAGAACTCAATTTTTAGAAATTTGGATATTTATATTTTACTCTCGATTGTACTTTGGTTTTATGCACAAGAACTCAATTTTTTGTAATTTCGAAATTGATAATTTATTTTGGATACCTACTTTTGTTTTACAAAACGAACTCAATTTTTAGTAATTTGGATATTTATATTTTATTCTCGATATGTATTTTGGTTTTATGCAAAAGAACTCAATTTTTTGTAATTTCGAAATTTATATTTTATTTTGGATCCCTACTTTTGTTTTACAAAACGAACTCAATTTTTAGTAATTTGGATATTTATATTTTATTTTCGATCCGTACTTTTGTTTTACAAAAAGAATTCAATTTTTAATAATTTCGAAATTGATATATTATTTTTCATCCGTAGTTTTGTTTTACAAAAAAGAAACTCAATTTTTCATAATTTTGAAATTTATATTTTATTCTCGATACGTACTTTTGTTTTATGCAAAAGAACTCAATTTTTAGTAATTTCGAAATTGATATTTTATTTTGGATCCCTACTTTTGTTTTACAAAAAGCACTCAATTTTTAGAAATTTGGATATTTATATTTTACTCTCGATTGTACTTTGGTTTTATGCAAATGAACTCAATTTTTTGTAATTTCGAAATTGATATTTTATTTTGGATCCCTACTTTTGTTTTACAAAACGAACTCAATTTTTAGTAATTTGGATATTTATATTTTATTCTCGATATGTACTTTGGTTTTATGCAAAAGAACTCAATTTTTTGTAATTTCGAAATTGGTATTTTATTTTGGATCCCTACTTTTGTTTGACAAAACGAACTCAATTTTTAGTAATTTGGATATTTATATTTTATTCTCGATATGTACTTTGGTTTTATGCAAAAGAACTCAATTTTTATTAATTTCGACATTGATATTTTATTTTGGATCCCTACTTTTGTTTTACAAAAAGAACTCAATTTTTAGTAATTTGGATATTTATATTTTATTCTCGATATGTACTTTGGTTTTACTCAAAAGAACTCAATTTTTTTGTAATTTCGAAATTTATTTTTTATTTTGGATCCCTACTTTTGTTTTACAAAAAGAACTCAATTTCTAGTAATTTGGATATTTATATTTTATTTTTGATCCGTGCTCTTGTTTTACAAAAAAAATTCACTTTTTAATAATTTCAAAATTGATATATTATTTTTCATCCGTAGTTTTGTTTTACAATAAAGAAACTCAATTTTTCATAATTTTGAAATTTATATGTTATTCTCGATACGTACTTTTGTTTTATGCAAAAGAACTCAATTTTTAGTAATTTCGAAATTGATATTTTATTTTGGATCCCTACTTTTGTTTTACAAAAAGAACTCAATTTTTAGTAATTTGGATTTTTATATTTTATTCTCGATATGTAATTTGGTTTTATGCAAAAGAACTCAATTTTTATTAATTTCGAAATTGATATTTTATTTTGGATCCCTACTTTTGTTTTATAAAAAGAACTCAATTTTTAGTAATTTGGATATTTATATTTTATTCTCCGTATGTAGTTTGGTTTTATGCAAAAGAACTCAATTTTTTGTAATTTCGGAATTGATATTTTATTTTGGATCCCTACTTTTGTTTTACAAAACGAACTCAATTTTTAGTAATTTGGATTTTATATTTTATTCTCGATATGTACTTTGGTTTTATGCAAAAGAACTCAATTTTTTGTAATTTTGAAACTGGTATTTTATTTTGGATCCCTACTTTTGTTTTACAAAAAGAACTCCACTTTTAGTAATTTGGATATTTATATTTTATTCTCGATATGTACTTTGGTTTTACGCAAAAGAACTCAATTTTTGGTAATTTCGAAATTTATATCTTATTTTGGATCCCTACTTTTGTTTTACAAAAAGAACTCAATTTTTAGTAATTTGGATACTTATATTTTATTCTCTATATGTACTTTGGTTTTATGCAAAAGAACTCAATTTTTTGTAATTTCAAAATTCATATTTTATTTTGGATCCCTACTTTTTTTTTACAAGAAGAACTGAATATTTAGTAATTTGGATATTTATATTTTATCCTCGATAAGTACTTTGGTTTTATGCAAAAGAACTCAATTTGTTGTAATTTTGAAATTGATATTTTATTTTGGATCCCTACTTTTGTTTTCCAAAAAGAACTCAATTTTTATTAATTTGGACGTTTATATTTTATTCTCGATATGTACTTTGGTTTTATGCAAAAGAACTCAATTTTTTGTAATTTCGAAATTGATATTTTATTTTGGATCCCTACTTTTTTTTTTACAAAAAGAACTCAATTTGTAGTAATTTGGATATTTATATTTTATTCTCGATATGTACCTTGGTTTTATGCAAAAGAACTCAATTTTTTGCAATTTCGAAATTGATATTTTATTTTGGATCCCTACTTTTGTTTTCCAAAAAGAACTCAATTTTTACTAATTTGGATATTTATATTTTATTCTCGATATGTACTTTGGTTTTATGCAAAAGAACTCAATTTTTTGTAATTTCGAAATTGATATTTTATTTTGGATCCCTACTTTTGTTTTACAAAAAGAACTAAATTTTTAGTAATTTGGATATTTATATTTTATTCTCGATATGTACTTTGGTTTTATGCAAAAGAACTCAATTTTTTGTAATTTCAAAATTTATATTTTATTTTGGATCCCTACTTTTGTTTTACAAAAAGAACTCAATTTTTAGTAATTTGTATATTTATATTTTACTTTCGATCTATACTTTTGTTTCACAAAAAGAATTCAATTTTCAATAATTTCGAAATTGATATATTATTTTTCATCCGTAGTTTTGTTTTTCAAAAAAGAAACTCAAATTTTCATTATGTTGAAATTTATATGTTATTCTCGAGACGTACTTTTGTTTTATGCAAAACAACTCAATTTTTTGTAATTTCGAAATTGATATTTTATTTTGCACCGCTACTTTTGTTTTACAAAAAGAACTCAATTTTTAGTAATTTGGATATTCATATTTTATTCTCGATATGTACTTTGGTTTTATGCAAAAGAACTCAATTTTTTGTAATTTCGAAATTGATATTTTAATTTGGATCTCTACTTTTGTTTTACAAAAAGAACTCAATTTTTAGTAATTTGGATATTTATATTTTATTCTCGATATGTACTTTGGTTTTATGCAAAAGAACTCAATTTTTTGTAATTTTGAAATTGATTTTTTATTTTGGATCCCTACTTTTTTTTTTTACAAACAGAACTCAATTTTTAGTAATTTGGATATTTATATTTTATTCTCGATATGTACTTTGCTTTTATGCAAAAGAACTCAATTTTTTGTAATTTCTAAATTTATATTTTATTTTGGATCCCTACTTTTGTTTTACAAAAAGAACTCAATTGTTTGTAATTTGGATATTTATATTTTATTCTCGATATGTACTTTGGTTTTATGCAAAAGAACTCAATTTTTTGTAATTTCGAAATTGATATATTATTTTTCATCCGTAGTTTTGTTTTACAAAAAAGAAACTCAATTTTTCATAATTTTGAAATTTATATTTTATTCTCGATACGTACTTTTGTTTTATGCAAAAGAACTCAATTTTTTGTAATTTCGAAATTGATATTTTATTTTGTATCCCTACTTTTGTTTTACAAAAAGAACTCAATTTTTAGTTATTTGGATATTTATATTTTATTCTCGATATATACTTTGGTTTTAAGCAAAAGAACTAAATTTTTTGTAATTTCGAAATTGATATTTTATTTTGAATCCCTACTTTTGTTTTACGAAAAGAACTCAATTTTTAGTAATTTGGATATTTATATTTTATTCTCGATATGTACTTTGGTTTTATGCAAAAGAACTCAATTTTTTGTAATTTCGAAATTTATATTTTATTTTCGATCCCTACTTTTGTTTTACAAAAAGAACTCAATTTTTAATTTGGATATTTATATTTTATTTTCGATCTGTACTTTTGTTTCACAAAAGAATTCAATTTTTAATAATTTCGAAATTGATATATTATTTTTCATCCGTAGTTTTGTTTTACAAAAAGAAACTCAATTTTTCATAATTTTGAAATTTATATTTTATTCTCGATACGTACTTTTGTTTTATGCAAAAGAACTCAATTTTTTGTAATTTCGAAATTGATATTTTATTTTGTATCCCTACTTTTGTTTTACAAAAAGAACTAAATTTTTAGTAATTTCGATATTTATATTTTATTCTCGATATGTACTTTGGTTTTATGCAAAAGAACTCAATTTTTTGTAATTTCGAAATTGATATTTTATTTTGGATCCCTACTTTTGTTTTAGAAAAAGAACTCAATTTTTAATTTGGATATTTATATTTTATTTTCGATCCGTACTTTTGTTTCACAAAAAGAATTCAATTTTTAATAATTTCGAAATTGATATATTATTTTTCATCCGTAGTTTTGTTTTACAAAAAGAAACTCAATTTTTCATAATTTTGAAATTTATATTTTATTCTCGATACGTACTTTTGTTTTATGCAAAAGAACTCAATTTTTTGTAATTTCGAAATTGATATTTTATTTTGTATCCCTACTTTTGTTTTACAAAAAGAACTCAATTTTTAGTTATTTGGATATTTATATTTTATTCTCGATATATACTTTGGTTTTAAGCAAAAGAACTAAATTTTTTGTAATTTCGAAATTGATATTTTATTTTGGATCCCTACTTTTGTTTTACAAAAAGAACTCAATTTTTAGTAATTTGGATATTTATATTTTATTCTCGATATGTACTTTGGTTTTATGCAAAAGAACTCAATTTTTTGTAATTTTGAAATTGATTTTTTATTTTGGATCCCTACTTTTTTTTTTTACAAAAAGAACTCAATTTTTAGTAATTTGGATATTTATATTTTATTCTCGATATGTACTTTGCTTTTATGCAAAAGAACTCAATTTTTTGTAATTTCTAAATTGATATTTTATTTTGGATCCCTACTTTTGTTTTACAAAAAGAACTCAATTGTTTGTAATTTGGATATTTATATTTTATTCTCGATATGTACTTTGGTTTTATGCAAAAGAACTCAATTTTTTGTAATTTCGGAATTGATATTTTATTTTGGATCCCTACTTTTGTTTTACAAAAAGAACTCAATTTTTAGTAATTTGTATATTTATATTTTACTTTCGATCCATACTTTTGTTTCACAAAAAGAATTCAATTTTTAATAATTTCGAAATTGATATATTATTTTTCATCCGTAGTTTTGTTTTTCAAAAAAGAAACTCAAATTTTCATTATGTTGAAATTTATATTTTATTCTCGAGACGTACTTTTGTTTTATGCAAAAGAACCCAATTTTTTGTAATTTCGAAATTGATATTTTATTTTGCATCGCTACTTTTGTTTTACAAAAAGAACTCAATTTTTAGTAATTTGGATATTTATATTTTATTCTCGATATGTACTTTGGTTTTATGCAAAAGAACTCAATTTTTTGTAATTTCGAAATTGATATTTTAATTTGGATCTCTACTTTTGTTTTACAAAAAGAACTCAATTTTTAGTAATTTGGATATTTATATTTTATTCTCGATATGTACTTTGGTTTTATGCAAAAGAACTCAATTTTTTGTAATTTTGAAATTGATTTTTTATTTTGGATCCCTACTTTTTTTTTTTACAAAAAGAACTCAATTTTTAGTAATTTGGATATTTATATTTTATTCTCGATATGTACTTTGCTTTTATGCAAAAGAACTCAATTTTTTGTAATTTCGAAATTGATATTTTATTTTGGATCCCTACTTTTGTTTTACAAAAAGAACTCAATTGTTTGTAATTTGGATATTTATATTTTATTCTCGATATGTACTTTGGTTTTATGCAAAAGAACTCAATTTTTTGTAATTTCGAAATAGATATTTTATTTTGGATCCCTACTTTTGTTTTACAAAAAGAACTCAATTTTTAGTAATTTGTATATTTATATTTTACTTTCGATCCATACTTTTGTTTCACAAAAAGAATTCAATTTTTAATAATTTCGAAATTGATATATTATTTTTCATCCGTAGTTTTGTTTTTCAAAAAAGAAACTCAAATTTTCATTATGTTGAAATTTATATTTTATTCTCGAGACGTACTTTTGTTTTATGCAAAAGAACCCAATTTTTTGTAATTTCGAAATTGATATTTTATTTTGCATCGCTACTTTTGTTTTACAAAAAGAACTCAATTTTTAGTAATTTGGATATTTATATTTTATTCTCGATATGTACTTTGGTTTTATGCAAAAGAACTCAATTTTTTGTAATTTCGAAATTGATATTTTATTTTGGATCTCTACTTTTGGTTTACAAAAAGAACTCAATTTTTAGTAATTTGGATATTTATATTTTATTCTCGATATTTACTTTGGATTTATGCAAAAGAACTCAATTTTGTTTTAATTTCGAAATTTATATTTTATTTTGGATCTCTACTTTTGTTTTACAAAAAGAACGCAATTTTTAGTAATATATATATTTATATTTTATTTTCGATCCGTATTTTTGTTTCACAAAAAGAATTCAATTTTTAATAATTTCGAAATTGATATATTATTTTTCATCCGTAGTTTTGTTTGATAAAAAAGAAACTCAATTTTTCTTAATTTTGAAATTTATATTTTATTCTTGAGACGTACTTTTGTTTTATGCAAAAGAACTCAATTTTTTGTAATTTCGAAATTGATATTTTATTTTGGATCCCTACTTTTGTTTTACAAAAAGAACTCAATTTTTAGTAATTTGGATATTTATATTTTATTCTCGATATGTAACTTGGTTTTATGCAAAAGAACTCAATTTTTTGCAATTTCGAAATTGATATTTTATTTTGGATCCCTACTTTTGTTTTCCAAAAAGAACTCAATTTTTAGTAATTTGGATATTTATATTTTATTTTCGATCCTTCCCTTTGTTTCACAAAAATAATTCAATTTTTAATAATATCGAAATTGATATATTATTTTTCATCCGTAGTTTTGTTTTACAAAAAATAAACTCAATTTTTCATAATTTTGAAATTTATATTTTATTCTAGATACGTACTTTTGATTTATGCAAAAGAACTCAATTTTTTGTAATTTCGAAATTGATATTTTATTTTGGATCCCTACTTTTGTTTTACAAAAAGAATTCAATTTTAGTAATTTTGATATTTATATTTTATTCTCGATATGTACTTTGGTTTTATGCAAAAGAACTCAATTTTTTGTAATTTTGAAATTGATATCTTATTTTGGATCCCCACTTTTGTTGTACCAAAAGAACTCAATTTTTTGTAATTAGGATATTTATATTTTATTCTCGATATGTACTTTGGTTTTATGCAAAAGAACTCAATTTTTTGTAATTTTGAAATTGATATCTTATTTTGGATCCCCACTTTTGTTGTACCAAAAGAACTCAATTTTTTGTAATTAGGATATTTATATTTTATTCTCGATATGTACTTTGGTTTTATGCAAAAGAACTCAATTTTTTGTAATTTCGAAATTGATATTTTATTTTGGATCCGTACTTTATTTTTACAAAAAGAACTCAATTTTTAGTAATTTGGATATTTATATTTTATGTTCGATACGTACTTTTGTTTCACAAAAAGAATTTAATTTTTAATATTTTCGAAATTGATATATTATTTTTCATCCGCAGTTTTGTTTTACAAGAAAGAAACTCAATTTTTCATAATTTTGAAATTTATATTTTATTCTCGATAGATACTTTTGTTTTATGCAAAAGAAGTCAATTTTTTGCAATTTCGAAATTGATATTTTGTTTTGGATCCCTACTTTTGTTTTACAAAAAGAACTCAATTTTTAGTAATTTGGATATTTATATTTTATTCTCGATATGTACCTTGGTTTTATGCAAAAGAACTCACTTTTTTGCAATTTCAAAATTGATATTTTATTTTGGATCCCTACTTTTGTTTTCCAAAAAGAACTCAATTTTTAGTAATTTGGATATTTATATTTTATTTTCGATCCGTCCCTTTGTTTCACAAAAATAATTCAATTTTTAATAATATCGAAATTGATATATTATTTTTCATCCGTAGTTTTGTTTTACAAAAAAGAAACTCAATTTTTCATAATTTTGAAATTTATATTTTATTCTAGATACGTACTTTTGATTTATGCAAAAGAACTCAATTTTTTGTAATTTCGAAATTGATATTTTATTTTGGATCCCTACTTTTGTTTTACAAAAAGAACTCAATTTTAGTAATTTTGATATTTATATTTTATTCTTGATATGTACTTTGGTTTTATGCAAAAGAACTCAATTTTTTGTAATTTTGAAATTGATATCTTATTTTGGATCCCCACTTTTGTTGTACCAAAAGAACTCAATTTTTTGTAATTAGGATATTTATATTTTATTCTCGATATGTACTTTGGTTTTATGCAAAAGAACTCAATTTTTTGTAATTTCGAAATTGATATTTTATTTTGGATCCCTACTTTGTTTTAGAAAAAGAACTGAATTTTTAGTAATTTGGATATTTATATTTTATTCTCGATATGTACTTTGGTTTTATGCAAAAGAACTCAATTTTTTGTAATTTTGAAATTGATATCTTATTTTGGATCCCCACTTTTGTTGTACCAAAAGAACTCAATTTTTTGTAATTAGGATATTTATATTTTATTCTCGATATGTACTTTGGTTTTATGCAAAAGAACTCAATTTTTTGTAATTTCGAAATTGATATTTTATTTTGGATCCCTACTTTTGTTTTACAAAAAGAACTCAATTTTTAGTAATTTGGATATTTATATTTTATGTTCGATACGTACTTTTGTTTCACAAAAAGAATTTAATTTTTAATATTTACGAAATTGATATATTATTATTCATCCGCAGTTTTGTTTTACAAGAAAGAAACTCAATTTTTCATAATTTTGAAATTTATATTTTATTCTCGATAGATACTTTTGTTTTATGCAAAAGAAGTCAATTTTTTGCAATTTCGAAATTGATATTTTGTTTTGGATCCTTACTTTTGTTTTACAAAAAGAACTCAATTTTTAGTAATTTGGATATTTATATTTTATTCTCGATATGTACCTTGGTTTTATGCAAAAGAACTCACTTTTTGCAATTTCAAAATTCATATTTTATTTTGGATCCCTACTTTTGTTTTCCAAAAGAACTCAATTTTTAGTAATTTGGATATTTATATTTTATTTTCGATCCGTCCCTTTGTTTCACAAAAATAATTCAATTTTTAATAATATCGAAATTGATATATTATTTTTCATCCGTAGTTTTGTTTTACAAAAAAGAAACTCAATTTTTCATAATTTTGAAATTTATATTTTATTCTAGATACGTACTTTTGATTTATGCAAAAGAACTCAATTTTTTGTAATTTCGAAATTGATATTTTATTTTGGATCCCTACTTTGTTTTAGAAAAAGAACTGAATTTTTAGTAATTTGGATATTTATATTTTATTCTCGATATGTACTTTGGTTTTATGCAAAAGAACTCAATTTTTTGTAATTAGGATATTTATATTTTATTCTCGATATGTACTTTGGTTTTATGCAAAAGAACTCAATTTTTTGTAATTTCGAAATTGATATTTTATTTTGGATCCCTACTTTTGTTTTACAAAAGAACTCAATTTTTAGTAATTTGGATATTTATATTTTATGTTCGATCCAGTACTTTTGTTTCACAAAAAGAATTTAATTTTTAATATTTTCGAAATTGATATATTATTTTTCATCCGCAGTTTTGTTTTACAAGAAAGAAACTCAATTTTTCATAATTTTGAAATTTATATTTTATTCTCGATAGATACTTTTGTTTTATGCAAAAGAAGTCAATTTTTTGCAATTTCGAAATTGATATTTTATTTTGGATCCTTACTTTTGTTTTACAACAAGAACTCAATTTTTAGTAATTTGGATATTTATATTTTATTCTCGATATGTACCTTGGTTTTATGCAAAAGAACTCAATTTTTTGCAATTTCGAAATTGATATTTTATTTTGGATTCCTACTTTTGTTTTCCAAAAAGAACTCAATTTTTAGTAATTTGGATATTTATATTTTATTTTCGATCCGACCCTTTGTTTCACAAAAATAATTCAATTTTTAATAATATCGAAATTGATATATTATTTTTCATCCGTAGTTTTGTTTTACAAAAAAGAAACTCAATTTTTCATAATTTTGAAATTTAAATTTTATTCTAGATACGTACTTTTGATTTATGCAAAAGAACTCAATTTTTTGTAATTTGAAATTGATATTTTATTTTGGATCCCTACTTTTGTTTTACAAAAAGAACTCAATTTTAGTAATTTGGATATTTATATTTTATTCTCGATATGTACTTTGGTTTTATGCAAAAGAACTCAATTTTTGTAATTTTGAAATTGATATCTTATTTTGGATCCCCACTTTTGTTGTACCAAAAGAACTCAATTTTTGTAATTAGGATATTTATATTTTATTCTCGATATGTACTTTGGTTTTATGCAAAAGAACTCAATTTTTTGTAATTTCGAAATTGATATTTTATTTTGGATCCCTACTTTTGTTTTACAAAAAGAACTCAATTTTTAGTAATTTGGATATTTATATTTTATGTTCGATCCGTACTTTTGTTTCACAAAAAGAATTTAATTTTTAATATTTTCGAAATTGATATATTATTTTTCATCCGCAGTTTTGTTTTACAAGAAAGAAACTCAATTTTTCATAATTTTGAAATTTATATTTTATTCTCGATAGATACTTTTGTTTTATGCAAAAGAAGTCAATTTTTTGCAATTTCGAAATTGATATTTTATTTTGGATCCTTACTTTTGTTTTACAAAAAGAACTCAATTTTTAGTAATTTGGATATTTATATTTTATTCTCGATATGTACTTTGGTTTTATGCAAAAGAACTCAATTTTTTGTAATTTTGAAATTGATATCTTATTTTGGATCCCCACTTTTGTTGTACCAAAAGAACTCAATTTTTTGTAATTAGGATATTTATATTTTATTCTCGATATGTACTTTGGTTTTATGCAAAAGAACTCAATTTTTTGTAATTTCGAAATTGATATTTTATTTTGGATCCCTACTTTGTTTTAGAAAAAGAACTCAATTTTTAGTAATTTGGATATTTGTATTTTATTCTCGATATGTACTTTGGTTTTATGCAAAAGAACTCAATTTTTTGTAATTTTGAAATTGATATTTTATTTTGGATTCCTACTTTTGTTTTCCAAAAAGAACTCAATTTTTAGTAATTTGGATATTTATATTTTATTCTCGATATGTACTTTGGTTTTATGCAAAAGAACTCAATTTTTTGTAATTTTGAAATTGATATCTTATTTTGGATCCCCACTTTTGTTGTACCAAAAGAACTCAATTTTTGTAATTAGGATATTTATATTTTATTCTCGATATGTACTTTGGTTTTATGCAAAAGAACTCAATTTTTGTAATTTCGAAATTGATATTTTATTTTGGATCCCTACTTTTGTTTTACAAAAAGAACTCAATTTTTAGTAATTTGGATATTTATATTTTATGTTCGATCCGTACTTTTGTTTCACAAAAAGAATTTAATTTTTAATATTTTCGAAATTGATATATTATTTTTCATCCGCAGTTTTGTTTTACAAGAAAGAAACTCAATTTTTCATAATTTTGAAATTTATATTTTATTCTCGATAGATACTTTTGTTTTATGCAAAAGAAGTCAATTTTTTGCAATTTCGAAATTGATATTTTATTTTGGATCCTTACTTTTGTTTTACAAAAAGAACTCAATTTTTAGTAATTTGGATATTTATATTTTATTCTCGATATGTACTTTGGTTTTATGCAAAAGAACTCAATTTTTTGTAATTTTGAAATTGATATCTTATTTTGGATCCCCACTTTTGTTGTACCAAAAGAACTCAATTTTTGTAATTAGGATATTTATATTTTATTCTCGATATGTACTTTGGTTTTATGCAAAAGAACTCAATTTTTGTAATTTCGAAATTGATATTTTATTTTGGATCCCTACTTTTGTTTTACAAAAAGAACTCAATTTTTAGTAATTTGGATATTTATATTTTATGTTCGATCCGTACTTTTGTTTCACAAAAAGAATTTAATTTTTAATATTTTCGAAATTGATATATTATTTTTCATCCGCAGTTTTGTTTTACAAAAAAGAAACTCAATTTTTCATAATTTTGAAATTTATATTTTATTCTCGATAGATACTTTTGTTTTATGCAAAAGAAGTCAATTTTTTGCAATTTCGAAATTGATATTTTGTTTTGGATCCTTACTTTTGTTTTACAAAAAGAACTCAATTTTTAGTAATTTGGATATTTATATTTTATTCTCGATATGTACCTTGGTTTTATGCAAAAGAACTCACTTTTTTGCAATTTCAAAATTCATATTTTATTTTGGATCCCTACTTTTGTTTTCCAAAAAGAACTCAATTTTTAGTAATTTGGATATTTATATTTTATTTTCGATCCGTCCCTTTGTTTCACAAAAATAATTCAATTTTTAATAATATCGAAATTGATATATTATTTTTCATCCGTAGTTTTGTTTTACAAAAAAGAAACTCAATTTTTCATAATTTTGAAATTTATATTTTATTCTAGATACGTACTTTTGATTTATGCAAAAGAACTCAATTTTTTGTAATTTCGAAATTGATATTTTATTTTGGATCCCTACTTTGTTTTAGAAAAAGAACTGAATTTTTAGTAATTTGGATATTTATATTTTATTCTCGATATGTACTTTGGTTTTATGCAAAAGAACTCAATTTTTTGTAATTAGGATATTTATATTTTATTCTCGATATGTACTTTGGTTTTATGCAAAAGAACTCAATTTTTTGTAATTTCGAAATTGATATTTTATTTTGGATCCCTACTTTTGTTTTACAAAAAGAACTCAATTTTTAGTAATTTGGATATTTATATTTTATGTTCGATCCGTACTTTTGTTTCACAAAAAGAATTTAATTTTTAATATTTTCGAAATTGATATATTATTTTTCATCCGCAGTTTTGTTTTACAAGAAAGAAACTCAATTTTTCATAATTTTGAAATTTATATTTTATTCTCGATAGATACTTTTGTTTTATGCAAAAGAAGTCAATTTTTGCAATTTCGAAATTGATATTTTATTTTGGATCCTTACTTTTGTTTTACAACAAGAACTCAATTTTTAGTAATTTGGATATTTATATTTTATTCTCGATATGTACCTTGGTTTTATGCAAAAGAACTCAATTTTTTGCAATTTCGAAATTGATATTTTATTTTGGATTCCTACTTTTGTTTTCCAAAAAGAACTCAATTTTTAGTAATTTGGATATTTATATTTTATTTTCGATCCGACCCTTTGTTTCACAAAAATAATTCAATTTTTAATAATATCGAAATTGATATATTATTTTTCATCCGTAGTTTTGTTTTACAAAAAAGAAACTCAATTTTTCATAATTTTGAAATTTAAATTTTATTCTAGATACGTACTTTTGATTTATGCAAAAGAACTCAATTTTTTGTAATTTGAAATTGATATTTTATTTTGGATCCCTACTTTTGTTTTACAAAAAGAACTCAATTTTAGTAATTTGGATATTTATATTTTATTCTCGATATGTACTTTGGTTTTATGCAAAAGAACTCAATTTTTTGTAATTTTGAAATTGATATCTTATTTTGGATCCCCACTTTTGTTGTACCAAAAGAACTCAATTTTTTGTAATTAGGATATTTATATTTTATTCTCGATATGTACTTTGGTTTTATGCAAAAGAACTCAATTTTTGTAATTTCGAAATTGATATTTTATTTTGGATCCCTACTTTTGTTTTACAAAAAGAACTCAATTTTTAGTAATTTGGATATTTATATTTTATGTTCGATCCGTACTTTTGTTTCACAAAAAGAATTTAATTTTTAATATTTTCGAAATTGATATATTATTTTTCATCCGTAGTTTTGTTTTACAAGAAAGAAACTCAATTTTTCATAATTTTGAAATTTATATTTTATTCTCGATAGATACTTTTGTTTTATGCAAAAGAAGTCAATTTTTTGCAATTTCGAAATTGATATTTTATTTTGGATCCTTACTTTTGTTTTACAAAAAGAACTCAATTTTTAGTAATTTGGATATTTATATTTTATTCTCGATATGTACTTTGGTTTTATGCAAATAAACTCAATTTTTTGTTATTTTGAAATTGATATCTTATTTTGGATCCCCACTTTTGTTGTACCAAAAGAACTCAATTTTTTGTAATTAGGATATTTATATTTTATTCTCGATATGTACTTTGGTTTTATGCAAAAGAACTCAATTTTTTGTAATTTCGAAATTGATATTTTATTTTGGATCCCTACTTTGTTTTAGAAAAAGAACTCAATTTTTAGTAATTTGGATATTTGTATTTTATTCTCGATATGTACTTTGGTTTTATGCAAAAGAACTAAATTTTTTGTAATTTCAAAATTTATATTTTATTTTTGGATCCCTACTTTTGTTTTACAAAAAGAACTCAATTTTTAGTAATTTGGATATTTATATTTTATGTTCGATCCGTACTTTTGTTTCACAAAAAGAATTTAATTTTTAATATTTTCGAAATTGATATATTATTTTTCATCCGCAGTTTTGTTTTACAAGAAAGAAACTCAATTTTTCATAATTTTGAAATTTATATTTTATTCTCGATAGATACTTTTGTTTTAAGCAAAAGAAGTCAATTTTTTGCAATTTCGAAATTGATATTTTATTTTGGATCCTTACTTTTGTTTTACAAAAAGAACTCAATTTTTAGTAATTTGGATATTTATATTTTATTCTCGATATGTACCTTGGTTTTATGCAAAAGAACTCAATTTTTTGCAATTTCGAAATTGATATTTTATTTTGGATCCCTACTTTTGTTTTCGAAAAAGAACTCAATTATTAGTAATTTGGATATTTATATTTTATTTTCGATCCGTCCCTTTGTTTCCCAAAAATAATTCAATTTTTAATAATATCGAAATTGATATATTATTTTTCATCCGTAGTTTTGTTTTACAAAAAAGAAACTCAATTTTTCATAATTTTGAAATTTATATTTTATTCTAGATACGTACTTTTGATTTATGCAAAAGAACTCAATTTTTTGTAATTTCGAAATTGATATTTTATTTTGGATCCCTACTTTTGTTTTACAAAAAGAACTCAATTTTAGTAATTTGGATATTTATATTTTATTCTCGATATGTACTTTGGTTTTATGCAAAAGAACTCAATTTTTTGTAATTTTGAAATTGATATCTTATTTTGGATCCCCACTTTTGTTGTACCAAAAGAACTCCATTTTTTGTAATTAGGATATTTATATTTTATTCTCGATATGTACTTTGGTTTTATGCAAAAGAACTCAATTTTTTGTAATTTCGAAATTGATATTTTATTTTGGATCCCTACTTTGTTTTAGAAAAAGACCTGAATTTTTAGTAATTTGGATATATATATTTCATTCTCGATATGTACTTTAGTTTTATGCAAAAGAACTAAATTTTTTGTAATTTCAAAATTTATATTTTATTTTGGATCCCTACTTTTGTTTTACAAAAAGAACTCAATTTTTAGTAATTTGGATATTTATATTTTATGTTCGATCCGTACTTTTGTTTCACAGAAAGAATTTAATTTTTAATATTTTCGAAATTGATATATTATTTTTCATCCGCAGTTTTGTTTTACAAAAAAGAAACTCAATTTTTCATAATTTTGAAATTTATATTTTATTCTGGATAAATACTTTTGTTTTATGCAAAAGAAGTCAATTTTTTGCAATTTCGAAATTGATATTTTATTTTGGATCCCTAATTTTGTTTTACAAAAAGAACTCTATTTTTAGTAATTTGGATATTTACATTTTATTCTCGATATGTACTTTGGTTTAATGCAAAAAAACTCAATTTTTTGTAATTTCGAAATTGATATCTTATTTTGGATCCCTACTTTTGTTTTACAAAAAGAACTCAATTTTTAGTAATTTGGATATTTATATTTTATTCTCGATATGTACTTTGGTTTTATGCAAAAGAACTCAACTTTTTGTAATTTCGAAATTGATATATTATTTTTAATCTATAGTTTTGTTTTACAAAAAAGAAACTCAATTTTTCATAATTTTAAAATTTATATTTTATTCTCGATACATACTTTTGTTTTATGCAAAAGAAGTCAATTTTTTGTAATTTCGAAATTGATATTTTATTTTGGATCCCTACTTTTGTTTTACAAAAAGAACTAAATTTTTAGTAATTTGGATATTTATATTTTATTCTCGATATGTACTTTGGTTTTATTGAAAAGAACTCAATTTTTTGTAATTTCGAAATTGATATTTTATTTTGGATCCCTACTTTTGTTTTACAAAAAGAACTCAATTTTTAGTAATTTGGATATTTATATTTTATTCTCGATATGTACTTTGGTTTTATGCAAAAGAACTCAATTTTTTGTAATTTCGAAATTGATATTTTATTTTGGATCCCTACTTTGTTTTACAAAAAGAACTGAATTTTTAGTAATTTGGATATTTAAAATTTATTCTCGATATGTACTATGGTTTTATGCAAAAGAACTAAATTTTTTGTAATTTCAAAATTTAAATTTTATTTTGGATCCCTACTTTTGTTTTACAAAAAGAACTCAATTTTTAGTAATTTGGATATTTATATTTTATGTTCGATCCGTACTTTTGTTTCACAAAAAGAATTCAATTTTTAATATTTTCGAAATTGATATATTATCTTTGATCCGTAGTTATGTTTTACAAAAAAGAAACTCAATTTTTCATAATTTTAAAATTTATATTTTATTCTCGATACATACTTTTGTTTTATGCAAAAGAAGTCAATTTTTTTTAATTTCGAAATTGATATTTTATTTTGGATCCCTACTTTTGTTTTACAAAAAGAACTCAATTTTTAGTAAATTGGATATTTATATTTTATTCTCGATATGTACTTTGGTTTTATGCAAAAGAACTCAATTTTTTTTAATTTCGAAATTGATATCTTATTTTGGATCCCCACTTTTGTTGTACCAAAAGAACACAATTTTTAGTAATTAGGATATTTATATTTTATTCTCGATATGTACTTTGCTTTTATGCAAAAGAAGTCAGTTTTTTGTAATTTCGAAATTGATATTTTATTTTGGATCCCTACTTTTGTTTTACAAAAAGAACTCAATTTTTAGTAATTTGGATATTTGTATTTTATTCTCGATATGTACTGTGGTTTTATGCCAAAGAACTCAATTTTTTGTAATTTCGAAATTGATATTTTATTTTGGATCCCTACTTTTGTTTTACAAAAAGAACTCAATTTTTAGTAATTTGGATATTTATATTTTATTCTCGATATGTACTTTGGTTTTATGCAAAAGATCTCAATTTTTTGTAATTTCGAAATTGATATCTTATTTTGGATCCCCACTTTTGTTGTACCAAAAGAACTCAATTTTTAGTAATTAGGATATTTATATGTTATTCTCGATATGTACTTTGCTTTTATGTAAAAGAAGTCAATTTTTTGTAATTTTGAAATTGATATTTTATTTTGGATCCCTACTTTTGTTTTACAAAAAGAACTCAATTTTTATTAATTTGGATATTTATATTTTATTCTCGATATGTACTTTGGTTTTATGCAAAAGAACTATATTTTTTGTAATTTCGAAATTGATATTTTATTTTGGATCCCTACTTTGTTTTACAAAAAGAACTGAATTTTTAGTAATTTGGATATTTATATTTTAGTCTCGATATGTACTTTGGTTTTATGCAAAAGAACTAAATTTTTTGTAATTTCAAAATTTATATTTTATTTTGGATCCCTACTTTTGTTTCACAAAAAGAACTCAATTTTTAGTAATTTGGATATTTATATTTTATTCTCGATTTGTACTTTCGTTTTATGCAAAAGAACTATATTTTTTGTAATTTCGAAATTGATATTTTATTTTGGATCCCTACTTTTGTTTTACAAAAAGAACTCAATTTTTAGTAATTTGGATATTTATATTTTATTCTCGATATGTACTTTGGTTTTATGCAAAAGAATTATATTTTTTGTAACTTTGAAATTTATATTTTATTTTGGATCCTTACTTTTGTTTTACAATAAGAACTCAATTTTTAGTAATTTGAATATTTATATTTTATTCTCGATATGTACTTTGGTTTTATGCAAAAGAACTCAATTTTTTGTAATTTCAAAATTTATATTTTATTTTGGATCCCTACTTTTGTTTCACAAAAAAAACTCAATTTTTAATAATTTCGAAATTGATATATTATTTTTATCCGTAGTTTTCTTTTACAAAAAAGAAACTCAATTTTTCATAATTTTGAAATTTATATTTTATTCTCGATGCGTACTTTTGTTTTATGCAAAAGAACTCAATTTTTTGTTATTTCGAAATTGATATTTTATTTTGGCCTACTTTTGTTTTACAAAAAGAACTCAATTTTTAGTAATTTGGATATTTATATTTTATTCTCGATATGTACTTTGGTTTTATGCAAAAGAACTCAATTTTTTGTAATTTCGAAATTGATATTTTATTTTGCATCCCTACTTTTGTTTTACAAAAAAAACTCAATTTTTTGTAATTTCGATATTTACATGTTATTCTCGATATGTACGTTGCTTTTACGCAAAAGAAATAAATTTTTTGTAATTTCGAAATTTATATTTTATTTTGGATCCCTACTTTTTTTTTACAAAAAGACCTCAATTTTTAGTAATTTGGATATTTATATTTTTGTTTTCGATCCGTACTTTTGTTTCACAAAAAAATTCAATTTTTAATAATTTTGAAATTGATATATTATTTTTCATCCGTACTTTTGTTTTACAAAAAAGAAACTCAATTTTTCATAATTTTGAAATTTATATTTTATCCTCGATACATACTTTTGTTTTATGCAAAAGAACTCAATTTTTTGTAATTTCGAAATTGATATTTTATTTTGGATCCCTACTTTTGTTTTACAAAAAGAACTCAATTTTTAGTAATTTAGATATTTATATTTTATTCTCGATATGTACTTTGGTTTTATGCAAAAGAATTATATTTTTTGTAACTTTGAAATTTATATTTTATTTTGGATCCTTACTTTTGTTTTACAATAAGAACTCAATTTTTAGTAATTTGAATATTTATATTTTATTCTCGATATGTACTTTGGTTTTATGCAAAAGAACTCAATTTTTTGTAATTTCAAAATTTATATTTTATTTTGGATCACTACTTTTGTTTTACAAAAAAAACTCAATTTTTAATAATTTCGAAATTGATATATTATTTTTATCCGTAGTTTTCTTTTACAAAAAAGAAACTCAATTTTTCATAATTTTGAAATTTATATTTTATTCTCGATGCGTACTTTTGTTTTATGCAAAAGAACTCAATTTTTTGTTATTTCGAAATTGATATTTTATTTTGGCCTACTTTTGTTTTACAAAAAGAACTCAATTTTTAGTAATTTGGATATTTATATTTTATTCTCGATATGTACTTTGGTTTTATGCAAAAGAACTCAATTTTTTGTAATTTCGAAATTGATATTTTATTTTGCATCCCTACTTTTGTTTTACAAAAAAAACTCAATTTTTTGTAATTTCGATATTTACATGTTATTCTCGATATGTACGTTGCTTTTACGCAAAAGAAATAAATTTTTTGTAATTTCGAAATTTATATTTTATTTTGGATCCCTACTTTTTTTTTACAAAAAGACCTCAATTTTTAGTAATTTGGATATTTATATTTTCGTTTTCGATCCGTACTTTTGTTTCACAAAAAAATTCAATTTTTAATAATTTTGAAATTGATATATTATTTTTCATCCGTACTTTTGTTTTACAAAAAAAGAAACTCAATTTTTCATAATTTTGAAATTTATATTTTATCCTCGATACATACTTTTGTTTTATGCAAAAGAACTCAATTTTTGTAATTTCGAAATTGATATTTTATTTTGGATCCCTACTTTTGTTTTACAAAAAGAACTCAATTTTTAGTAATTTAGATATTTATATTTTATTCTCGATATGTACTTTGGTTTTATGCAAAAGAATTATATTTTTTGTAACTTTGAAATTTATATTTTATTTTGGATCCTTACTTTTGTTTTACAATAAGAACTCAATTTTTAGTAATTTGAATATTTATATTTTATTCTCGATATGTACTTTGGTTTTATGCAAAAGAACTCAATTTTTTGTAATTTCAAAATTTATATTTTATTTTGGATCCCTACTTTTGTTTTACAAAAAAAACTCAATTTTTAATAATTTCGAAATTGATATATTATTTTTATCCGTAGTTTTCTTTTACAAAAAAGAAACTCAATTTTTCATAATTTTGAAATTTATATTTTATTCTCGATGCGTACTTTTGTTTTATGCAAAAGAACTCAATTTTTTGTTATTTCGAAATTGATATTTTATTTTGGCCTACTTTTGTTTTACAAAAAGAACTCAATTTTTAGTAATTTGGATATTTATATTTTATTCTCGATATGTACTTTGGTTTTATGCAAAAGAACTCAATTTTTTGTAATTTCGAAATTGATATTTTATTTTGCATCCCTACTTTTGTTTTACAAAAAAAACTCAATTTTTTGTAATTTCGATATTTACATGTTATTCTCGATATGTACGTTGCTTTTACGCAAAAGAAATAAATTTTTTGTAATTTCGAAATTTATATTTTATTTTGGATCCCTACTTTTTTTTTACAAAAAGACCTCAATTTTTAGTAATTTGGATATTTATATTTTCGTTTTCGATCCGTACTTTTGTTTCACAAAAAAATTCAATTTTTAATAATTTTGAAATTGATATATTATTTTTCATCCGTACTTTTGTTTTACAAAAAAAGAAACTCAATTTTTCATAATTTTGAAATTTATATTTTATCCTCGATACATACTTTTGTTTTATGCAAAAGAACTCAATTTTTTGTAATTTCGAAATTGATATTTTATTTTGGATCCCTACTTTTGTTTTACAAAAAGAACTCAATTTTTAGTAATTTAGATATTTATATTTTATTCTCGATATGTACTTTGGTTTTATGCAAAAGAACTCAATTTTTTGTAATTTCGAAATTGATATTTTATTTTGGATCCCTACTTTTGTTTTACAAAAAGAACTCAATTTTTAGTAATTTGGATATTTATATTTTATTCTCGATATGTACTTTGGTTTTATGCAAAAGAACTAAATTTTTTGTAATTTCAAAATTTTTATTTTATTTTTGATCCCTACTTTTGTTTTACAAAAAGAACTCAATTTTTAGTAATTTGGATATTTATATTTTATTTTCGATCTGTACTTTAGTTTTATAAAAAAAATTAATTTTTATTAATTTCGAAATTGATATGTTATTTTTCATCTATAGTTTTGTTTTACAAAAAAGAAACTCAATTTTTCATAATTTTGAAATTTATATTGTTGGCATATTTCAAGTCCAGAGTTTTATGGACACCTACAGTTTTGATGATGAAGTTTTTAGGAAGTTTCAATCAACATTAAAGACTTGTGCCATCTCACAAAGGAAGGTTGCTTGATAAGAAAGGAAAGGCATAAAGAGCATTCAAAGCTTTCAAGAGAGAAGATTGATGAAGATTTTCTCAAGAGCTGAAGGATCAAAGGTAGAAGGTTCTGTTTTGGGTGTTGGATAAAAAGAGTAAGTCATAAATCCCATTCAAGACCTTCCCAAACAAGAGAGCAAGGTGTTTTCTCGCAAAAACGTTTTTCTACGCTTTTAATCGATTACCATACGTAGATAATCGATTATTTAACTTAATATTTGAATCAAAAATGTTTAACGAGCAAAATAATCGATTAAGTGTCTTTGATAATCGATTATATTGATTCTGGGTTAATATAATCGATTATGGCCTTAATCTAATCGATTAAATCAGACAATATTTGTTTTCCAGTTTTTAAACATGATATAATCGATTAAGCTTTTAATATAATCGATTAAATGAGTCGTTTTTGCGAAATCAATTCCAAATCAACCTAAGAATGGAAACTTTGGAGCATTTTCGAATTATAAAATGAAAGAGAATGTCTTAGGTTTAAAACATCTGAACAAACACAAAATATTAAAAGTGTTTCTGCGCCTTAGCTTTTTCAAAGCCGCTTTCCTGCTCTCTTCAGTTTGATCAAGTCTTTGGAAGTGGTGATCTGTGTGCTTAAGCTTTCTATCCAGCACATTTCGGTGTATTCTTTTACTTGTTTTTACGTAAAGGGAAAATTCATCCCTTGGATCTGTTCTAAGGGAGGTGTTTCATCTCTTGTGTGTCAAGAGAGGTGGGTTTCATCCTCGATGTATCCGGGAGGTGTTTCATCCTTAGTGTGTCTAAGGAGGTGTTTCGTTTATCTTTATTTGTTATTGCATGAATTGGTGTTTGTAATTTCATTTAAAGATAGTGGGGAAAATCATCACAGATTTGTGGTGGTTGGGAACTGGATGTAGGATTGGCTTAATCCGAACCAGTATAAATCTCTGTGTTCTTTCTCTTTCTCTTTATCTCTTAATTGTGGATCATTATTACAATTGCTAATCCCAACAGCGTTAATCAAAGGATTGGAAAAATTCACATCCAAGTTTTCGAAAGTTTTTCAAAACCTGAAAATTTATTTAAAAGAGAAAATTTCTTTAAAAACCCAATTCACCCCCTCTTGGTTTTTACACTGCAGTCTTTATTTAACAATTGGCCTCAGAGCTGGTTTTTGAAAGTTATTCAAAAACAAGATCCTTATGGCGAACAAAAATCAAACTTTTGTCGAAGGTGCATCTATTCATAGACCACCACTTTTTACAGGTGAAAACTATCCTTTTTGGAAAAAGAGGATGGAAATTTTTCTAAGGTCTAATGATCAAGGCGTTTGGGATCTTTGTTGTAAATGGTCCATTTATTCCTATGGTTGTTGTTGAAGAAGCGCAGTACCTAAGAAGAAAGCAAATTGGAGCAAGGATGAATACAACCAAAATCAATGCGACATAAGAGCATGTAACATGATAGCATCTGCCTTAACCATTGATGAGTTTTACAGGTTATCGGATTGCACAACTGCAAAGGAGATGTGGGACACTCTAGAAGTCACACATGAAGGAACGGAAGAAGTGAAACGATCAAGGAAGAACACCTTGATTCAGGAATATGAAATGTTCCGTATGAGCAAAGGAGAAACCATATGCAACGTACAAAAGAGATTTACTCACATCGTAAATCATCTCAAGGCATTGGGTAAGAAATTCGATACTGAAGAATTAAATGTCAAAATTTTGAAATATTTGGACAGGACTTGGCAACCTAAAGTGACGGCCATCACGGAATCAAAGAACCTGTCAAACATGAACATGACAACTCTTTTCGGAAACTCGAGAGAACATGAAATGGAACTTGGACGCTTCAAAGGAGAAGAAGAAGAAGTCAAAAGAAAAGGTGTTGCTCTTAAAACGGAATCCCACAAAGATGAGAGTAGTGACACGGATGATGATCTTGAATGCAGTGACATAAGCTTGTTTGTCAAAAAGTACAAAAAGTTCATCAAGAACAAGAACAAAGGGAATTACAAGAAAGGTAAGAAAACTGAAAACCTAAATTCTCTTGATAATTTTAAATGCTATGGTTGTGGAAAAGGGGACACTTGAAGTCGGATTGCCCCAACATCAAGAAGGATGAGGAAAAGGCAAAGAAATACAAGAAGCCTTTTGACAAAAGAAAAAGAAGGCATACATCGCATGGGAAGATAATGACGTGAGTTCTTCTAGTGCAAGTGAATCGGAGGAAGAAGCCAATATCCGTCTTATGGCGAATGATGATGATGATGCCGAATCCACATGTAGCAAGGTAAGTGATTCTGGCCTTCCAAATAATTATGATGATTTGCTTGAAGAGTTTTTGGAATTATGTGAAAAATCTGAAAAATTAACTCTCTTTCACAATAAATTAAAAAATGACTACAAGAGTCTTGAAAAGAAAATTTCAGATTTGGAACAAGAGAAAATTGTTTTAAAGGATGATTTGGAAAATGCAAAAATCCCTTGCAAATGCAAAACAAAAATTCCTGCTTGCGAAAATTGTAGTGTTCTTGCTAACAAGGTTTCTTATCTTGAAACATCTCTTTCAAAAATCACGATGGGCAATAATAATTTAAACAATGTTTTGAAAGTGCAAAAAGGTTTATATGAAAAGCAGGTCTTGGTTATAATTTCAGGTATAATCATAAACCTACTAAAACTGTTTTTGTGAAAGGAGAATCGTCTAATTCAAATAAGGTTTATGAAAATTCTAATTCCTTTAAACAAAACGTTTCTACAAAGAAGTTTTATAAAAATGCGTACATACCAAGAAGAACAAATGTTCCTACATGTTTTTATTGTATGCATAAAGGTCATTCGGTTAATAGATGCAATATTAAACGTTTTAGTGTTCCTAATGGGAGATACAAATGGGTTCCCAAAGGAAAATCTGTTTCTAACCCATGAGGACCCTAATAAGTGACTTTAGGGGACCTAAATTTTTCTTATGATGCAGAGTTGGTCCCAAGTCCAAAAAGTCACTATGGTATCTTGATAGTGGTTGTTCAAGGCATATGACGGGTGATAAAAGCAAATTCAAAAGCTTCAAGAAGAAAGAACAAGGTTTTGTAACCTATGGTGACAACAATAAGGGAAAAATCATTGGTAGCGGAATGGTTGGAGATTCCCTAAAGATTCATGATGTTCTTCTTGTTGATGGATTGAAGCACAATTTGCTAAGCATTAGTCAACTTTGTGATAAAGGTTTAAAGGTAACGCTTGATAGTGATCTTTGCAAAATTCATCACAAGGACTCAAGTGAAATCGCCTCATTGATAAGAGACATAATAACATTTATTTGGTTGATATTGATTGTGCATCTACATCCGATAATCCGCCTTGTTTAGTTGCGAAAGAAGAGGATCCATGGTTATGGCATAGAAGAGTCTGCTCACATTCATATGCCTCATCTAAGTAAACTCATATCTAAAGAGTTAGTGATTGGTTTACCAAAACTGGTTTTTGAAAAGAACAAACTATGTGCAACTTGTCAAAAGTGGAAGCAAACGAAAAGTTCTTTTAAATCCAAAAATGTTGTTTCCACTTCAAAACCTTTAGAATTACTGCACATGGATTTATTTGGCCCTTCTAGAACAAAAAGTTTTGGTGGCAATTATTATGCTCTTGTGATTGTTGATGATTACTCTAGATTCACTTGGACTCTTTTTCTTTCATCTAAAAGTGATGCTTTTAAAGAATTTAGAAAATTTGCCAAGGTTATTCAAAATGAAAAGGATTTAAAAATCAAGTTTTTACGAAGTGATCATGGCGGTGAATTTCAAAATATCTATTTTGAAAATTTTTGTGAAGAAAATGGAATTTCTCATAATTTCTCAAGCACCAAGAACACCTCAAGCAAAATGGTGTGGTTGAAAGGAAAAATAGATCTTTGGAAGAACTTGCAAGAACTATGTTGAACGAAAATAATTTACCTAAATATTTTTGGGCTGATGCCGTAAGTACCGCATGTCACGTTTTAAACAGAGTTTTAATAAGACCTATTTTAAAATTAACTCCTTATGAGCTTTTCAAAGGGAGAAAACCAAATATTTCTTATTTCAAAATTTTTGGATGTAAATGTTTTGTTTTGAATAACGGAAAAGATAGCCTTGGAAAATTTGATGCTAAATCTGATGAAGCTACATTTTTAGGTTATTCTTTGCATAGTAAAGCATATAGAGTTTTTAATAAGAGGACTTTAACTTGTTGAAGAATCTATACATGTTGTCTTTGATGAATATCTAGACCTTGAGGAAACCCCTCTTGAGTCAAAAAGATTCTTTGCAGATGATGAAGGAATACATCAAGAGAAACTCCTCTTGAAAAAGCCGTTGAAGAAATCAGTTTGGATGAGAATCCTCCCCATGATGAGAGTCTACCAAAAGAATGGAGACCACCTAGAAACGTTTCCTTGGAAAATGTCATTGGAGACATATCAACAGGTGTAAGAACAAGGAGGAACATGAATAATTTCTGCATGAATGTTGCTTTTGTTTCACGAGTTGAACCAAAGAATGTAGAAGAAGCATTAACGGATGAACATTGGTGTATTGCAATGCAAGAAGAGCTAAATCGGTTTGAAAGAAATCGGGTATGGGATTTAATTCCTAAGACTAATAATATGCAGGTCATAGGTACAAGATGGGTCTTTAGAAATAAGCTTGATGAAGATGGAAACATCACAAAGAACAAAGCAAGGCTGGTTGCAAAAGGTTATAGACAAGAAGAAGGCATAGATTATGATGAAACCTATGCTCCAAGTAGCAAGACTTGAAGCTATCCGCTTGTTGTTAGCATATGCCTCCATTATGGGATTCAAATTATTTCAAATGGATGTAAAAAGTGCTTTTCTAAACGGGTATATCAAGGAAGAAGTCTATGTAGAACAACCTCCAGGCTTTGAAGATTTCAAAAATCCTAATCATGTCTACAAGTTGAAGAAAGCTTTATATGGACTCAAACAAGCCCCAAGATCTTGGTATGAAAGGTTAAGTAATTTCTTACTTGAAAATAATTTTAGAAGAGGTAAAGTTGATTCTACTCTTTTTATTAAAAAATCAAAGAAACATATTCTCATTGTTCAAGTTTATGTTGATGATATTATTTTTGGATCAACTAACGATGATCTTTGCCAAGAGTTTGCTAAGAATATGCGGGAGAGTTTGAAATGTCCATGATGGGAGAACTAAATTTCTTTCTTGGCTTGCAAATCAAACAATTAAAGAAAGGTATTTTTATATGTCAAACAAAGTATTGCAAGGAACTCTTAAAGAAATTTGAAATGGAAAGCTCGAAAGAAGCCTCAACCCCCATGGCTACATCTTGCTATCTAGATCAAGATTTAAACGGTAAGGCGGTAGATCAAACACGGTATCAAGGTATGATCGGATCGTTACTTTATCTTACTGCTAGTAGACCTGATATAATGCAAAGTGTGTGTGTTTGTGCTAGATTTCAAGCCAACCCTAGAGAGTCTCACCTAAAAGCCGTTAAGAGAATCCTTAAGTATCTTAGAGGAACAACATCCTTTGGTTTATGGTACCCTTCAGGAGCCTCACCTAGTATCATAGGTTTTTCAGACTCAGATTATGGTGGTTGTAGAATAGATAGGAAGAGTACTAGTGGTACATGTCATCTTTTAGGATGTTCCTTAGTTTCATGGCATTCTAAGAAACAGGCCGGTGTTGCTCTTTCAACCACGGAGGTCGAGTATATAGCAGACGAGGAGTTGTTGTGCTCAAATTCGTGGATGAAGCGAGCAATTAGAAGACTTTGATATCTTTCTAGATCATATTCCTCTTAAGTGTGATAACACTAGTGCCATTAACCTGACTAGGAACCCTATCATGCATTCTAAGACCAAGCATATAGAAATTAGACACCATTTCATTAGAGATCATATAGCTAAAGGAGATTGCATTATAGAATATATAGATACCAAACATCAACTAGCTGATATCTTCACCAAACCTTTACCTAGAGATAGATTTTATGAGCTTAGAAGAGATCTAGGGATTGTTTGTGATAAATCTGTTGCTTAATTGATGTTTGTTATTGTTTTTGATATTATTTCAGCGTTTTACGAAAATTTACGTATTTAATCGATTAAGTTTTGTGTGTTAATCGATTAAACGCGGTGTTTATGAAAATGTTTTACAATATAATCGATTACGTTTATGACATAATCGATTAAATCGCTGAGGAGCAATTTAATCGATTAAGGAATGCACATAATCGATTAAATTTCTGGGTTTTCGTTTTCTGGAAAAATTTTGAAGGAAAATAATCGATTAAATGAGAATATAATCGATTAAATGCACCGTTCGTGTTTTTACTGCAAATCTGATTTTCGAGCGTTGGCCATGTTTTCACGTGTTTTGTCTTTTCTAAACGGCTATATTCGTTTCCCAACGGATATATTTTCATTAAATCAACGTTTTATGACCCGGATTTCATTCTATAAATAGCTGGTTTGAGAATCAAAGTGACTCACTCACTCTCTCTCTCACTCTTGTTGTTTCTGCTGTTATTTGCTGTCTTGTGCGAATTTGAATTCTCTGTGCTGTCTCTGTTATTCCATTATCTTGTTGTGCAATTTCTCTTGTCTTTTATATCACCGAAATGGCTGATCAAAGAAGAAGGAAGATGCCATCAAGGAGAAAGGGCAAGGAGCCAATGACTTCTCAAGAAAGGAGACCTCCAACTCTAGCTGGTTGGATTTCAGATGAAGATCTGCAAATTGCCTTTGTTAACAAGTGGAAGGATAGAAAAATTCTTACCCCTAAATTCTTGTCTTGTGAATTTTTTAGATCTCATGGTTTTCAATTTCAGGAATTTTTAGTAGGAAGTGGACTACAAAAATTTGTAGAGATGGAAGGGGCATTCTACCCAGATTTGGTTAGAGTGTTCTACATGAACTTGACATCAAGAACTGCAAGTCCAAGCACCAAAGTGAAAGGTGTAAGGATCTTCCTTGATGAAGATTTGTGGAACAATGTAGCTGGTCTCTCAACTCAAGGCATAAACATCACATATGGCTTTGAGGACTTCAACAAGTTGGTAGAATTCAGAAAATTCTGCAAGGATCCTAACCTACAAGTTGAGAACTTGTATAAAGTTGGTAATGTAAAGTTAAATGAAAGAATGTTGCATTATGTTATTGTTTGGATTTTAGTTGCAAGAGGCACTAATCATGCCCAACTTACTAAGGAAGACATTCTTCTAATGTATGGATTCCTTAATAATGTGAGCATAGATTGGCCCTCAATTATCCTTGATAATATGTTTAAAGCCATTAGGCTTTCCTCTTTTGCATTACCCTATGCTGTGTTTGTTTCTAAGATTCTAGAATACAAAGGTGTTGATCTTGAAGGGGAGAATAAACAGATTTTGCTAAGCAATAGCAAAATTGGCAAAAATGTTCTAAGGCATATGGGCCTCATAGAACAAGGCAACAGGTTTACCCAAAGAGAAGAAGGAGCTGCTGCCATGGAAGAAGATGATGAAGACCAATCTCATCCTCCACCTCAATTTCAACCTCAACCAGGATCAGTAGAGGAGCTTCTCATATCAAGAATGGATTCTATGATGAATCTTCACTCCAAGGAATTTCAAGACCTTTCTCATCAACTCTCAAGGCTTAATAGAAGAATGTATAGAGTTGAAAGAAAGATGGAAATTGAAGAATTATCTCCTGAAGAAGATAATACAACATCCTCAAGAGGCAAACAGCCAGCAAATGTTGAGGAAGATGAAGAAGATAGTGAAGAAACTGAATAGGCTACAAGTTCACTTTTCCTTAGCTTGTTCTTCGTT
Source organism: Lablab purpureus (assembly GCA_030347555.1). Classification (NCBI taxonomy): domain Eukaryota; kingdom Viridiplantae; phylum Streptophyta; class Magnoliopsida; order Fabales; family Fabaceae; genus Lablab; species Lablab purpureus. The sequence continues at coordinate 3,605,404 of CM059261.1, read as the reverse complement.
ATTTTCCAAATGCTGTATTTTTTTCTCTCTATTATTTTCTCGTGTATTAATTTGCTTCTGCTGTAATTATCTCCGAAAATGTAATCTTTTGAAAATGATAAAAATAAAGGGGAGAAAATATTTGTCTTGATTGAAAATCTGTCTAGTTAATATAGCTTTTAAGAAAATTAATTTCAAGGAAACTTTAGGAAATAATTCAAATAAGTGCCTTATATAGCTTAAACAATTAAGAGCATAGTTTAAGGGGGAGCTTTTAGAAATTATTTCCACTCATTAATTCCTTGAAATCTCTTTTTCAAAATTCAAATTGAAACTTAAATGCTATATGATCTGCCTATTTTATTTCCTTTGTGGACTAATATTTATGATGGAGATATCCATACATTATTTTCAAGATTTTCGGGATATTATCACAAGTCTCTAGGTTTCTTTTTATCATCATCAAAAAGGGGAGATTGTTGGCATATTTCAAGTCCAGAGTTTTATGGACACCTACGGTTTTGATGATGAAGTTTTTAGGAAGTTTCAATCAACATTAAAGACTTGTGCCATCTCACAAAGGAAGGTTGCTTGATAAGAAAGGAAAGGCATAAAGAGCATTCAAAGCTTTCAAGAGAGAAGATTGATGAAGATTTTCTCAAGAGTCGAAGGATCAAAGGTAGAAGGTTACATTTTGGGTGTTGGATAAAAGAGTAAGTCATAAATCCCATTCAAGACCTTCCCAAACAAGAGAGCAAGGTGTTTTCTCGCAAAAACGTTTTTCTACGCTTTTAATCGATTACCATACATAGATAATCGATTATTTAACTTAATATTTGAATAAAAAATGTTTAACGAGCAAAATAATCGATTAAGTGTCTTTGATAATCGATTATATTGATTCCGGGTTAATATAATCGATTATGGCCTTAATCTAATCGATTAAATCGGACAATATTTGTTTTCCAGTTTTTAAACATGATATAATCGATTAAGCTTTTAATATAATCGATTAAATGAGTCGCTTTTGCGAAATCAATTCCAAATCAACCTAAGAATGGAAACTTTGGAGCATTTTCGAATTATAAAATGAAAGAGAATGTCTTAGGTTTAAAATATCTGAACAAACACAAAATATTAAAAGTGTTTCTGCGCCTTAGCTTTTTCAAAGCCGCTTTCTCGCTTCTCTTCGGTTTGATCAAGTCTTTGGAAGTGGTGATCCGTGTGCTTAAGCTTTCTATCCGAGCACATTTCGGTGTATTCTTTTCTTGTTTTTACGTAAAGGGAAAATTCATCCCTTGGATCTGTTCTAAGGGAGGTGTTTCATCTCTTGTGTGTCAAGAGAGGTGGGTTTCATCCTCAGTGTATCTGGGGAGGTGTTTCATCCTTAGTGTGTCTAAGGAGGTGTTTCCGTTTATCTTTATTTGTTATTGCATGAATTGGTGTTTGTAATTTCATTTAAAGATAGTGGGGAAAATCATCACGGATTTGTGGTGGTTGGGAACTGGATGTAGGATTGGCTTAATCCGAACCAGTATAAATCTCTGTGTTCTTTCTCTTTCTCTTTATCTCTTAATTGTGGATCATTATTACAATTGCTAATCCCAACAGCGTTAATCAAAGGATTGGAAAAATTCACATCCAAGTTTTTGAAAGTTTTTCAAAACCTGAAAATTTATTTAAAAGAGAAAATTTCTTTAAAAACCCAATTCACCCCCCCCCTCTTGGTTTTTACACTGCCGTCTTTATTTAACATATATTTTATTCTCGACACGTACTTTTGTTTTGTGCAAAAGAACTCAATTTTTTGTAATTTCGAAATTGATATTTTATTTTGGATCCCTACTTTTGTTTTAGAAAAAGAACTCAATTTTTAGTAATTAGGATATTTATATTTTATTCTCGATATGTACTTTGGTTTTATGCAAAAGAACTCAATTTTTTGTAATTTCGAAATTGATATTTTATTTTTTATCCCTACTTTTGTTTTACAAAAAGAACTCAATTTTTAGTAATTTGGATATTTATATTTTATTCTCGATATATACTTTCGTTTTATGCAAAAGAACTATATTTTTTGTAATTTCAAAATTGATATTTTATTTTGGATCCCTACTTTTGTTTTACAAAAAGAACTCAATTTTTAGTAATTTGGATATTTATATTTTATTCTCGATATGTACTTTGGTTTTATGCAAAAGAACTTAATTTTTTGTTATTTCGAAATTTATATTTTATTTTGGATCCCTACTTTTGTTTTACAAAAAGAACTCAATTTTTAGTAATTTGGATATTTATATTTTATTTTGGATCCCTTCATTTTAATCCATTTTCCACCGATTAAAATGTTTGTTTTGATCTTCTATGGCTTCCTATGGGTTCTAGAATTTAATCGGTTGAATTGAATTGTTTTGCAATTTGTAAGTGTGGGTCGAATTTGAACCCTAACATTTGGGGAAAAATCTGATTTCATGTTCTTCCTTGCAATTATACATGCTATTTTGATTCCATATGCCTATACACATGTTTGATAGATCCTACAACACTTATAATGCCTCCTAGGCATCCATCATTCTAGGAGGCATTGTATGTGTTGTAGGATCTCTCAAACATGTGTAGAAGCATAGGAAATCAAAATAACATGAAGATTATCATAGAAGAACATGTTCCAATCGGTGCAAAAACCTTTAAAACTTGAAAAGAAATCAATTCAACCGATTAAAATGAAGAACACATAGGAAGCCATAGAAGATCAAAACAAACATTTTAATCGGTGCAAATGGATGGAAATGGCAAAAAACGAAACCAGCCCCTTGTTGATGAATTTAATCGGTGCAAACTCAAGAAAATCAAGTTTTAAGATGTTTCAACCGATTAAAATCAAGATACATGTCATAGGAGGCCATAGGAAGTGAAAACAAACATTTTAATCGGTGGAAAATTGATTAAAATGAAGAGTAAAGGTGCAGCTATGAACAACATTCAAGAAAATGAAAAGAGAAAACATGGAGAAGACAAGAGAATGAAGAACACGCCACTTTCATAAAGAAAGATAAGTGCAAAGGACAATCACCACTTGAATTTAGGAAAACTCAAGATAAGATTCAAAGAAAATGAGGAATACCTCTTGAACTTCAAAGAGAATTAGCTCTTGCTCTCAATTAATCTTCAAAGTTATGTTACAAATGAGACCCACACCCTTATATAGAAAGGGTAAAACGAAAATGCATGCACATGGGTGGAATTCTAAAAGGTTAGGCCATGTTTGGAAGATGCTCCAAAGCTTCCCAAACAAGGCCCTTATTTTTTATACTATCCATGTGTCCAAACAAGTAGCCTCTTATTTCTATTTCAAAGAAAGAAACTAAACTAACTCTATTTTTATTTACAAGGAAATTACAAGAGTTATTAATATTTTTATTCTCTTCTTCAAGCTTCTTGTACATTCTCCTTGTTTTTCTTCCTTCCTTTTCTTCAAAATTCTTTGTAAACTTTTCTTTCATATTTTCCTTTTCTTATTTTGTTGTGGTGACTCCTCCTTGCATGGGTTGAGGTTTTTCATGAATTGAGATCACATCATTTTGTACAACAAAAGTGGGTATCCAAAATAAGATATCAATTTCGAAATTACAAAAAATTGAGTTCTTTTGCATAAAACCAAAGTACATATCGAGAATAAAATATAAATATCCAAATTACTAAAAGTTGAGTTCTTTTTGTAAAACAAAAGTAGGGATCCAAAATAAAATATCAATTTCGAAATTACAAAAAATTGACTTCTTTTGCATAAAAGCAAAGTACATATCGAGAATAAAATATAAATATCCTAATTACAAAAAATTGAGTTCTTTTTGTACAACAAAAGTGGGGATCCAAAATAAGATATCAATTTCGAAATTACAAAAAATTTAGTTCTTTTGCATAAAACCAAAGTACATATCGAGAATAAAATATAAATATCCAAATTACTAAAAAATGAGTTCTTTTTGTAAAACAAAAGTAGGGATCCAAAATAAAATATCAATTTCGAAATTACAAAAAATATAGTTCTTTTGCACAAAACCAAAGTACATATCGAGAATCAAATATAAATATTCAAATTACTAAAAATTGAGTTCTTTTTCTAAAACAAAAGTAAGGATCCAAAATAAAATATCAATTTCGAAATTACAAAAAATTGACTTCTTTTGCATAAAAGAAAAGTACATATCGAGAATAAAAAATAAATATCCTAATTACTAAAAATTGAGTTCTTTTTGTACAACAAAAGTGGGGATCCAAAATAAGATATCAATTTCGAAATTACAAAAAATTGAGTTCTTTTGCATAAAACCAAAGTACATATCGAGAATAAAATATAAATATCCAAATTACTAAAAATTAAGTTCTTTTTGTAAAACAAAAGTAGGGATCCAAAATAAAATATCAATTTCGAAATTACAAAAAATTGAGTTCTTTTGCATAAAACCAAAGTACATATCGAGAATAAAATATAAATATCCTAATTACTAAAAATTGAGTTCTTTTTGTACAACAAAAGTGGGGATCCAAAATAAGATATCAATTTCGAAATTACAAAAAATTGAGTTCTTTTGCATAAAACCAAAGTACATATCGAGAATAAAATATAAATATCCAAATTACTAAAAGTTGAGTTCTTTTTGTAAAACAAAAGTAGGGATCCAAAATAAAATATCAATTTCGAAATTACAAAAAATTAACTTCTTTTGCATAAAAGCAAAGTACATATCGAGAATAAAATATAAATATCCTAATTACTAAAAATTGAGTTCTTTTTGTACAACAAAAGTGGGGATCCAAAATAAGATATCAATTTCGAAATTACAAAAAATTTAGTTCTTTTGCATAAAACCAAAGTACATATCGAGAATAAAATATAAATATCCAAATTACTAAAAAATGAGTTCTTTTTGTAAAACAAAAGTAGGGATCCAAAATAAAATATCAATTTCGAAATTACGAAAAATATAGTTCTTTTGCATAAAACCAAAGTACATATCGAGAATCAAATATAAATATCCAAATTACTAAAAATTGAGTTCTTTTTCTAAAACAAAAGTAAGGATCCAAAATAAAATATCAATTTCGAAATTACAAAAAATTGACTTCTTTTGCATAAAAGCAAAGTACATATCGAGAATAAAATATAAATATCCTAATTACTAAAAATTGAGTTCTTTTTGTACAACAAAAGTGGGGATCCAAAATAAGATATCAATTTCGAAATTACAAAAAATTGAGTTCTTTTGCATAAAACCAAAGTACATATCGAGAATAAAATATAAATATCCAAATTACTAAAAATTAAGTTCTTTTTGTATAACAAAAGTAGGGATCCAAAATAAAATATCAATTTCGAAATTACAAAAAATTGAGTTCTTTTGCATAAAACCAAAGTACATATCGAGAATAAAATATAAATATCCTAATTACTAAAAATTGAGTTCTTTTTGTACAACAAAAGTGGGGATCCAAAATAAGATATCAATTTCGAAATTACAAAAAATTTAGTTCTTTTGCATAAAACCAAAGTACATATCGAGAATAAAATATAAATATCCAAATTACTAAAAGTTGAGTTCTTTTTGTAAAACAAAAGTAGGGATCCAAAATAAAATATCAATTTCGAAATTACAAAAAATTGACTTCTTTTGCATAAAAGCAAAGTACATATCGAGAATAAAATATAAATATCCTAATTACTAAAAATTGAGTTCTTTTTGTACAACAAAAGTGGGGATCCAAAATAAGATATCAATTTCGAAATTACAAAAAATTTAGTTCTTTTGCATAAAACCAAAGTACATATCGAGAATAAAATATAAATATCCAAATTACTAAAAATTGAGTTCTTTTTGTAAAACAACAGTAGGGATCCAAAATAAAATATCAATTTCGAAATTACAAAAAATATAGTTCTTTTGCATCAAACCAAAGTACATATCGAGCATAAAATATGAATATCCAAATTACTAAAAATTGAGTTCTTTTTGTAAAACAAAAGTAGGGATCCAAAATAAAATATCAATTTCGAAATTACAAAAAATATAGTTCTTTTGCATAAAACCAAAGTACATATCGAGAATAAAATATAAATATCCAAATTACTAAAAATTGAGTTCATTTTGTAAAACAAAAGTAGGGATCCAAAATAAAATATCAATTTCAAAATTCCAAAAACTTGAGTTCTTTTGCATAAAACCAAAGTACATATCGAGAATAAAATATAAATATCCAAATTACTAAAAATTGATTTCTTTTTGTAAAACAAAAGTAGGGATCCAAAATAAAATATCAATTTTGAAATTACAAAAAATATAGTTCTTTTGCATAAAATCAAAGTACATATCGAGAATCAAATATAAATATCCAAATTACTAAAAATTGAGTTCTTTTTCTAAAACAAAAGTAAGGATCCAAAATAAAATATCAATTTCGAAATTACAAAAAATTGACTTCTTTTGCATGAAAGAAAAGTACATATCGAGAATAAAATATAAATATCCTAATTACTAAAAATTGAGTTCTTTTTGTACAACAAAAGTGGGGATCCAAAATAAGATATCAATTTCGAAATTACAAAAAATTTAGTTCTTTTGCATAAAACCAAAGTACATATCGAGAATAAAATATAAATATCCAAATTACTAAAAATTGAGTTCTTTTTGTAAAACAAAAGTAGGGATCCAAAATAAAATATCAATTTCGAAATTACAAAAAATATAGTCCTTTTGCATAAAAGCAAAGTACATATCGAGAATAAAATATAAATATCCTAATTACTAAAAATTGAGTTCTTTTTGTACAACAAAAGTGGGGATCCAAAATAAGATATCAATTTCGAAATTACAAAAAATTTAGTTCTTTTGCATAAAACCAAAGTACATATCGAGAATAAAATATAAATATCCAAATTACTAAAAATTGAGTTCTTTTTGTAAAACAAAAGTAGGGATCCAAAATAAAATATCAATTTCGAAATTACAAAAAATATAGTTCTTTTGCATAAAACCAAAGTACATATCGAGAATAAAATATAAATATCCAAATTACTAAAAATTGAGTTCATTTTGTAAAACAAGAGTAGGGATCCAAAATAAAATATCAAATTCAAAATTACAAAAAATTGAGTTCTTTTGCATAAAACCAAAGTACATATCGAGAATAAAATATAAATATCCAAATTACTAAAAATTGAGTTCTTTTTGTAAAACAAAAGTAGGGATCCAAAATAAAATATCAATTTCGAAATTACAAAAAATATAGTTCTTTTGCATAAAACCAAAGTACATATCGAGAATAAAATATAAATATCCAAATTACTAAAAATTGAGTTCTTTTTCTAAAACAAAAGTAGGGATCCAAAATAAAATATCAATTTCGAAATTACAAAAAATTGACTTCTTTTGCATAAAAGCAAAGTACATATCGAGAATAAAATATAAATATCCTAATTACTAAAAATTGAGTTCTTTTTGTACAACAAAAGTGGGGATCCAAAATAAGATATAAATTTCGAAATTACAAAAAATTGAGTTCTTTTGCATAAAACCAAAGTACATATCGAGAATAAAATATAAATATCCAAATTACTAAAAATTGTGTTCTTTTTGTAAAACAAAAGTAGGGATCCAAAATAAAATATCAATTTCGAAATTACAAAAAATATAGTTCTTTTGCAGAAAACCAAAGTACATATCGAGAATAAAATATAAAGATCCAAATTACTAAAAATTGAGTTCTTTTTGTAAAACAAAAGTAGGGATCCAAAATAAAATATCAGTTTCGAAATTACAAAAAATTGAGTTCTTTTGCATAAAAGAAAAGTACATATCGAGAATAAAATATAAATATCCTAATTACCAAAAATTGAGTTCTTTTTGTACAACAAAAGTGGGGATCCAAAATAAGATATCAATTTCGAAATTACAAAAAATTAAGTTCTTTTGCATAAAACCAAAGTACGTATCGAGAATAAAATATAAATATCCAAATTACTAAAAATTAAGTTCTTTTTGTAAAACAAAGGTAGGGATCCAAAATAAAATATCAATTTCGAAATTACAAAAAATTGAGTTCTTTTGCATAAAACCAAAGTACATATCGAGAATAAAATATAAATATCCTAATTACTAAAAATTGAGTTCTTTTTGTACAACAAAAGTGGGGATCCAAAATAAGATATCAATTTCGAAATTACAAAAAATTTAGTTCTTTTGCATAAAACCAAAGTACATATCGAGAATAAAATATAAATATCCAAATTACTAAAAATTGAGTTCATTTTGTAAAATAAGAGTAGGGATCCAAAATAAAATATCAAATTCAAAATTACAAAAAATTGAGTTCTTTTGCATAAAACCAAAGTACATATCGAGAATAAAATATAAATATCCAAATTACTAAAAATTGAGTTCTTTTTGTAAAACAAAAGTAGGGATCCAAAATAAAATATCAATTTCGAAATTACAAAAAATATAGTTCTTTTGCATAAAACCAAAGTACATATCGAGAATAAAATATAAAGATCCAAATTACTAAAAATTGAGTTCTTTTTGTAAAACAAAAGTAGGGATCCAAAATAAAATATCAATTTCGAAATTACAAAAAATTGAGTTCTTTTGCATAAAACCAAAGTACATATCGAGAATAAAATATAAATGTCCAAATTACTAATTATTGAGTTCTTTTTGTAAAACAAAAGTAGGGATCCAAAATAAAATATCAATTTCGAAATTACAAAAATTGACTTCTTTTGCATAAAAGCAAAGTACATATCGAGAATAAAATATAAATATCCTAATTACTAAAAATTGAGTTCTTTTTGTACAACAAAAGTGGGGATCCAAAATAAGATATAAATTTCGAAATTACAAAAAATTGAGTTCATTTGCATAAAACCAAAGTACATATCGAGAATAAAATATAAATATCCAAATTACTAAAAATTGTGTTCTTTTTGTAAAACAAAAGTAGGAATCCAAAATAAAATATCAATTTCGAAATTACAAAAAATATAGTTCTTTTGCATAAAACCAAAGTACATATTGAGAAATTACAAAAAATTGAGTTCTTTTGCATAAAAGAAAAGTACATATCGAGAATAAAATATAAATACCTAATTACTAAAAATTGAGTTCTTTTTTTACAACAAAAGTGGGGATCCAAAATAAGATATCAATTTCGAAATTACAAAAAATATAGTTCTTTTGCATAAAACCAAAGTACGTATCGAGAATAAAATATAAATATCCAAATTACTAAAAATTAAGTTCTTTTTGTAAAACAAAAGTAGGGATCCAAAATAAAATATCAATTTCGAAATTACAAAAAATTGAGTTCTTTTGCATAAAACCAAAGTACATATCGAGAATAAAATATAAATATCCTAATTACTAAAAATTGAGTTCTTTTTGTACAACAAAAGTGGGGATCCAAAATAAGATATCAATTTCGAAATTACAAAAAATTTAGTTCTTTTGCATAAAACCAAAGTACATATCGAGAATAAAATATAAATATCCAAATTAGTAAAAATTGAGTTCTTTTTGTAAAACAAAAGTAGGAATCCAAAATAAAATATCAATTTGGAAATTACAAAAAATATAGTTCTTTTGCATAAAACCAAAGTACATATCGAGAATAAAATATAAATATCCAAATTACTAAAAATTGAGTTCATTTTCTAAAACAAGAGTAGGGATCCAAAATAAAATATCAAATTCAAAATTACAAAAAATTGAGTTCTTTTGCATAAAACCAAAGTACATATCGAGAATAAAATATAAATATCTAAATTACTAAAAATTGAGTTCTTTTTGTAAAACAAAAGTAGGGATCCAAAATAAAATATCAATTTCGAAATTACAAAAACTATAGTTCTTTTGCATAAAACCAAAGTACATATCGAGAATAAAATATAAAGATCCAAATTACTAAAAATTGAGTTCTTTTTGTAAAACAAAAGTAGGGATCCAAAATAAAATATCAATTTCGAAATTACAAAAAATTGAGTTCTTTTGCATAAAACCAAAGTACATATCGAGAATAAAATATAAATGTCCAAATTACTAAATATTGAGTTCTTTTTGTAAAACAAAAGTAGGGATCCAAAATAAAATATCAATTTCGAAATTACAAAAAATTGAGTTCTTTTGCATAAAAGAAAATTACGTATCGACATTAAATATAACTTTCAAAATTATGAAAAATTGAGTTTCTTTTTTGTAAAACAAAACTACAGATGAAAAATAATATATCAATTTCGAAATTACAACAAGTTGAGTTGTTTTGCATAAAACCAAAGTACATATCGAGAAAAAAATATAAATATTCAAATTGCTAAAAATTGAGTTCATTTTGTAGAACAAAAGTAGGGATCCAAAACAAGTTATCAATTTCGATATTACAAAAAATTGAGTTCTATTGCATAAAACCAAAGTACATATCGAGAATAAAATATAAATATCCAAATTACTAAAAATTGAGTTCTTTTTGTAAAACAAAAGTAGGGATCCAAAATAAAATATCAGTTTCGAAATTACAAAAAATTGACTTCTTTTGCACAAAACAAAAGTATGTATCGAGAATAAAACATAATTTTTAAAATTATGAAAAATTGAGTTTCTTTTTTGAAAAACAAAACTACGGATGAAAAATAATATATCAATTTTGAAAATATTAAATATTGAATTCTTTTTGTGAAACAAAAGTATGGATCGAAAATAAAATATAAATATCCAAATTAATAAAAATTGAGTTCTTTTTGTAAAACAAAACTAGGGATCCAAAATAAAATATAAATTTTGAAATTACAAAAAATTTAGTTCTTTTGCATAAAACCAAAGTACATATCCAAAATAAAATATAAATATCCAAATTACTAAACATTCAGTTCTTTTTGTAAAACAAAGTAGGGATCCAAAATAAAATATCAATTTCGAAATTACAAAAAATTGAGTTCTTTTGCATAAAACAAAAGTACATATCGAGAATAAAATATAAATATTCAAATTATTAAAAATTGAGTTCTTTTTGTAAAACAAAAGTAGGGATCCAAAAGAAAATATCAATTTCGAAATTACAAAAAATTGAGTTCTTTTGCATAAAACCAAAATACATATCGAGAATAAAATATAAATATCCAAATTACTAAAAATTGAGTTCCTTTTTTGTAAAACAAAACTACGGATTAAAAATAATATATCAATTTTGAAATTATTACAAAGTGAATTTTTTTTGTAAAACAAAAGTACGGATCGAAAATAAAATATAATTATCCAAATTACTAAAAATTGAGTTCCTTTTGTAAAACAAAAGTAGGGATCCAAAATAACATATAAATTTCGAAATTACAAAAAATTTAGTTCTTTTGCATAAAACTAATGCACATATCGAGAATAAAATATAAATATAAAAAATTACTAAAAATTGAGTTCTTTTTGTAAAACAAAAGTAGGGATCCAAAATAAAATATCAATTTCGAAATTACAAAAATTGAGTTCTTTTGCATAAAACCAAAGTACATATCGAGAATAAAATATAAATATCCAAATTACTAAAAATTGAGTTCTTTTTGTAAAACAAAAGTAGGGATCCAAAATAAAATATAAATTTCGAAATTACAAAAATTTAGTTCTTTTGCATAAGACCAACGTACATATCGAGAATAAAATATAAATATCCAAATTACTAAAAATTGACTTCGTTTTGTAAAACAAAAGTAGGGATCCGAAATAAAATATCAATATCCAAATTACTAGAAATTGAGTTCTTTTTGTAAAACAAAAGTAGGGATCCGAAATAAAATATAAATTTCGAAATTACAAAAATTGAGTTCTTTTGCATAAAACCAAAGTACATATCGAGAATAAAATATAAATATCCAAATTACTAAAAATTGAGTTCTTTTTGTAAAACAAAAGTAGGGATCCAAAATAAAATATCAATTTCGAAATTACAAAAATTTAGTTCTTTTGCTTAAAACCAAAGTATATATCGAGAATAAAATATAAATATCCAAATAACTAAAAATTGAGTTCTTTTGTAAAACAAAAGTAGGGATACAAAATAAAATATCAATTTCGAAATTACAAAAAATTGAGTTCTTTTGCATAAAACAAAAGTACGTATCGAGAATAAAATACAAATTTCAAAATTATGAAAAATTGAATTTCTTTTTTGTAAGACAAAACTACGGATGAAAAATAATATATCAATTTTGAAATTGTTAAAAAGTTAATTTTTTTTGTAAAACAAAAGTACGGATCAAAAATAAAATATAAATATCCAAATTACTAAAAATTGAGTTCTTTTTGTAAAACAAAAGTAGGGATCCAAAATAAAATATAAATTTCGAAATTACAAAAAATTGAGTTATTTTGCATAAAACCAAAGTACATATCGAGAATAAAATATAAATATCCAAATTAGTAAAAATTGAGTTCTTTTTGTAAAAGAAAAGTAGGGATCCAAAATAAAATATCAATTTCTAAATTACAAAAAATTGAGTTCTTTTGCATAAAATAAAAGTATGTATCGAGAATAAAATATAAATTTTAAAATTATGAAAAGTTGAGTTTCTTTTTTGTAAAACAAAACTACGGAAGAAAAATAATATATCAATTTCGAAATTATAAAAAGTTGAGTTCTTTTGCATAAAACCAAAGTACATATTGAGAATGATATATAAGTATTCAAATTACTAAAAATTGAGTTCTTTTTGTAAAACAAAAGTAGGGATCCAAAATAAAATATAAATTTCGAAATTACAAAAAATTTAGTTCTTTTGCATAAGACCAACGTACATATCGAGAATAAAATATAAATATCCAAATTACTAAAAATTGACTTCGTTTTGTAAAACAAAAGTAGGGATCCGAAATAAAATATCAATATCCAAATTACTAGAAATTGAGTTCTTTTTGTAAAACAAAAGTAGGGATCCGAAATAAAATATAAATTTCGAAATTACAAAAAATTGAGTTCTTTTGCATAAAACCAAAGTACATATCGAGAATAAAATATAAATATCCAAATTACTAAAAATTGAGTTCTTTTGTAAAACAAAAGTAGGGATCCAAAATAAAATATCAATTTCGAAATTACAAAAAATTTAGTTCTTTTGCTTAAAACCAAAGTATATATCGAGAATAAAATATAAATATCCAAATAACTAAAAATTGAGTTCTTTTTGTAAAACAAAAGTAGGGATACAAAATAAAATATCAATTTCAAAATTACAAAAAATTGAGTTCTTTTGCATAAAACAAAAGTACGTATCGAGAATAAAATATAAATTTCAAAATTATGAAAAATTGAATTTCTTTTTTGTAAAACAAAACTACGGATGAAAAATAATAAATCAATTTCGAAATTAGTAAAAATTGAATTCTTTTTGTGAAACAAAAGTACGGATCGAAAATAAAATATAAATATCCAAATTAAAAATTGAGTTCTTTTTGTAAAACAAAAGTAGGGATCCAAAATAAAATATAAATTTCAAAATTACAAAAAATTGAGTTCTTTTGCATAAAACCAAAGTACATATCGAGAATAAAATATAAATATCCAAATTACTAAAAATTGAGTTCTTTTCGTAAAACAAAAGTAGGGATTCAAAATAAAATATCAATTTCGAAATTACAAAAATTTAGTTCTTTTGCTTAAAACCAAAGTATATATCGAGAATAAAATATAAATATCCAAATAACTAAAAATTGAGTTCTTTTTGTAAAACAAAAGTAGGGATACAAAATAAAATATCAATTTCGAAATTACAAAAATTGAGTTCTTTTGCATAAAACAAAAGTACGTATCGAGAATAAAATACAAATTTCAAAATTATGAAAAATTGAATTTCTTTTTGTAAGACAAAACTACGGATGAAAAATAATATATCAATTTTGAAATTGTTAAAAAGTTAATTTTTTTTGTAAAACAAAAGTACGGATCAAAAATAAAATATAAATATCCAAATTACTAAAAATTGAGTTCTTTTTGAAAAACAAAAGTAGGGATCCAAAATAAAATATAAATTTCGAAATTACAAAAAATTGAGTTATTTTGCATAAAACCAAAGTACATATCGAGAATAAAATATAAATATCCAAATTAGTAAAAATTGAGTTCTTTTTGTAAAAGAAAAGTAGGGATCCAAAATAAAATATCAATTTCGAAATTACAAAAAATTGAGTTCTTTTGCATAAAATAAAAGTATGTATCGAGAATAAAATATAAATTTTAAAATTATGAAAAATTGAGTTTTCTTTTTGTAAAACAAAACTACGGAAGAAAAATAATATATCAATTTCGAAATTATAAAAAGTTGAGTTCTTTTGCATAAAACCAAAGTACATATTGAGAATGATATATAAGTATTCAAATTACTAAAAATGAGTTCTTTTTGTAAAACAAAAGTAGGGATCCAAAATAAAATATAAATTTCGAAATTACAAAAAATTTAGTTCTTTTGCATAAGACCAACGTACATATCGAGAATAAAATATAAATATCCAAATTACTAAAAATTGACTTCGTTTTGTAAAACAAAAGTAGGGATCCAGAAATAAAATATCAATATCCAAATTACTAGAAATTGAGTTCTTTTGTAAAACAAAAGTAGGGATCCGAAATAAAATATAAATTTCGAAATTACAAAAAATTGAGTTCTTTTGCATAAAACCAAAGTACATATCGAGAATAAAATATAAATATCCAAATTACTAAAAATTGAGTTCTTTTGTAAAACAAAAGTAGGGATCCAAAATAAAATATCAATTTCGAAATTACAAAAAATTTAGTTCTTTTGCTTAAAACCAAAGTATATATCGAGAATAAAATATAAATATCCAAATAACTAAAAATTGAGTTCTTTTTGTAAAACAAAAGTAGGGATACAAAATAAAATATCAATTTCGAAATTACAAAAATTGAGTTCTTTTGCATAAAACAAAAGTACGTATCGAGAATAAAATATAAATTTCAAAATTATGAAAAATTGAGTTTCTTTTTGTAAAACAAAACTACGGATGAAAAATAATATATCAATTTCGAAATTATTAAAAATTGAATTCTTTTTGTGAAACAAAAGTACGGATCGAAAATAAAATATAAATATCCAAATTAAAAATTGAGTTCTTTTGTAAAACAAAAGTAGGGATCCAAAATAAAATATAAATTTCGAAATTACAAAAAATTGAGTTCTTTTGCATAAAACCAAAGTACATATCGAGAATAAAATATAAATATCCAAATTACTAAAAATTGAGTTCTTTTCGTAAAACAAAAGTAGGGATTCAAAATAAAATATCAATTTCGAAATTACAAAAAATTTAGTTCTTTTGCTTAAAACCAAAGTATATATCGAGAATAAAATATAAATATCCAAATAACTAAAAATTGAGTTCTTTTTGTAAAACAAAAGTAGGGATCCAAAATAAAATATCAATTTCAAAATTACAAAAATTGAGTTCTTTTGCATAAAACAAAAGTACGTATCGAGAATAAAATATAAATTTCAAAATTATGAAAAATTGAATTTCTTTTTGTAAGACAAAACTACGGATGAAAAATAATATATCAATTTTGAAATTATTAAAAAGTTAATTTTTCTGTAAAAGAAAAGTACGGATCAAAAATAAAATATAAATATCCAAATTACTAAAAATTGAGTTCTTTTTGTAAAACAAAAGTAGGGATCCAAAATAAAATATCAATTTCGAAATTACAAAAAATTGAGTTCTTTTGCATAAAACCAAAGTACATATTGAGAATGATATATAAGTATTCAAATTACTAAAAATTGAGTTCTTTTGTAAAACAAAAGTAGGGATCCGAAATAAAATATAAATTTCGAAATTACAAAAATTGAGTTCTTTTGCATAAAACCAAAGTACATATCGAGAATAAAATATAAATATCCAAATTACTAAAAATTGAGTTCTTTTTGTAAAACAAAAGTAGGGATCCAAAATAAAATATCAATTTCGAAATTACAAAAATTTAGTTCTTTTGCTTAAAACCAAAGTATATATCGAGAATAAAATATAAATATCCAAATAACTAAAAATTGAGTTCTTTTGTAAAACAAAAGTAGGGATACAAAATAAAATATCAATTTCGAAATTACAAAAATTGAGTTCTTTTGCATAAAACAAAAGTACGTATCGAGAATAAAATATAAATTTCAAAATTATGAAAAATTGAGTTTCTTTTTGTAAAACAAAACTACGGATGAAAAATAATATATCAATTTCGAAATTATTAAAAATTGAATTCTTTTTGTGAAACAAAAGTACGGATCGAAAATAAAATATAAATATCCAAATTAAAAATTGAGTTCTTTTGTAAAACAAAAGTAGGGATCCAAAATAAAATATAAATTTCGAAATTACAAAAATTGAGTTCTTTTGCATAAAACCAAAGTACATATCGAGAATAAAATATAAATATCCAAATTACTAAAAATTGAGTTCTTTTCAGTAAAACAAAAGTAGGGATTCAAAATAAAATATCAATTTCGAAATTACAAAAATTTAGTTCTTTTGCTTAAAACCAAAGTATATATCGAGAATAAAATATAAATATCCAAATAACTAAAAATTGAGTTCTTTTTGTAAAACAAAAGTAGGGATCCAAAATAAAATATCAATTTCAAAATTACAAAAAATTGAGTTCTTTTGCATAAAACAAAAGTACGTATCGAGAATAAAATATAAATTTCAAAATTATGAAAAATTGAATTTCTTTTTTGTAAGACAAAACTACAGATGAAAAATAATATATCAATTTTGAAATTATTAAAAAGTTAATTTTTTTTGTAAAAGAAAAGTACGGATCAAAAATAAAATATAAATATCCAAATTACTAAAATTGAGTTCTTTTGTAAAACAAAAGTAGGGATCCAAAATAAAATATAAATTTCGAAATTACAAAAAATTGAGTTCTTTTGCATAAAACCAAAGTACATATCGAGAATAAAATATAAATATCCAAATTACTAAAAATTGAGTTCTTTTCAGTAAAACAAAAGTAGGGATTCAAAATAAAATATCAATTTCGAAATTACAAAAAATTTAGTTCTTTTGCTTAAAACCAAAGTATATATCGAGAATAAAATATAAATATCCAAATAACTAAAAATTGAGTTCTTTTTGTAAAACAAAAGTAGGGATCCAAAATAAAATATCAATTTCAAAATTACAAAAATTGAGTTCTTTTGCATAAAACAAAAGTACGTATCGAGAATAAAATATAAATTTCAAAATTATGAAAAATTGAATTTCTTTTTGTAAGACAAAACTACGGATGAAAAATAATATATCAATTTTGAAATTATTAAAAGTTAATTTTTTCTGTAAAAGAAAAGTACGGATCAAAAATAAAATATAAATATCCAAATTACTAAAAATTGAGTTCTTTTGTAAAACAAAAGTAGGGATCCAAAATAAAATATCAATTTCGAAATTACAAAAATTGAGTTCTTTTGCATAAAACCAAAGTACATATTGAGAATGATATATAAGTATTCAAATTACTAAAAATTGAGTTCTTTTGTAAAACAAAAGTAGGGATCCGAAATAAAATATAAATTTCGAAATTACAAAAATTGAGTTCTTTTGCATAAAACCAAAGTACATATCGAGAATAAAATATAAATATCCAAATTACTAAAAATTGAGTTCTTTTTGTAAAACAAAAGTAGGGATCCAAAATAAAATATCAATTTCGAAATTACAAAAAATTTAGTTCTTTTGCTTAAAACCAAAGTATATATCGAGAATAAAATATAAATATCCAAATAACTAAAAATTGAGTTCTTTTGTAAAACAAAAGTAGGGATACAAAATAAAATATCAATTTCGAAATTACAAAAATTGAGTTCTTTTGCATAAAACAAAAGTACGTATCGAGAATAAAATATAAATTTCAAAATTATGAAAAATTGAGTTTCTTTTTGTAAAACAAAACTACGGATGAAAAATAATATATCAATTTCGAAATTATTAAAAATTGAATTCTTTTTGTGAAACAAAAGTACTGGATCGAAAATAAAATATAAATATCCAAATTAAAAATTGAGTTCTTTTGTAAAACAAAAGTAGGGATCCAAAATAAAATATAAATTTCGAAATTACAAAAATTGAGTTCTTTTGCATAAAACCAAAGTACATATCGAGAATAAAATATAAATATCCAAATTACTAAAAATTGAGTTCTTTTCAGTAAAACAAAAGTAGGGATTCAAAATAAAATATCAATTTCGAAATTACAAAAATTTAGTTCTTTTGCTTAAAACCAAAGTATATATCGAGAATAAAATATAAATATCCAAATAACTAAAAATTGAGTTCTTTTTGTAAAACAAAAGTACGGATACAAAATAAAATATCAATTTCGAAATTACAAAAAATTGAGTTCTTTTGCATAAAACAAAAGTACGTATCGAGAATAAAATATAAATTTCAAAATTATGAAAAATTGAATTTCTTTTTTGTAAGACAAAACTACAGATGAAAAATAATATATCAATTTTGAAATTATTAAAAAGTTAATTTTTTTTGTAAAAGAAAAGTACGGATCAAAAATAAAATATAAATATCCAAATTACTAAAAATTGAGTTCTTTTTGTAAAACAAAAGTAGGGATCCAAAATAAAATATAAATTTCGAAATTACAAAAAATTGAGTTCTTTTGCATAAAACCAAAGTACATATCGAGAATAAAATATAAATATCCAAATTACTAAAAATTGAGTTCTTTTCGTAAAACAAAAGTAGGGATTCAAAATAAAATATCAATTTCGAAATTACAAAAAATTTAGTTCTTTTGCTTAAAACCAAAGTATATATCGAGAATAAAATATAAATATCCAAATAACTAAAAATTGAGTTCTTTTTGTAAAACAAAAGTAGGGATCCAAAATAAAATATCAATTTCAAAATTACAAAAATTGAGTTCTTTTGCATAAAACAAAAGTACGTATCGAGAATAAAATATAAATTTCAAAATTATGAAAAATTGAATTTCTTTTTGTAAGACAAAACTACAGGATGAAAAATAATATATCAATTTTGAAATTATTAAAAAGTTAATTTTTTTGTAAAAGAAAAGTACGGATCAAAAATAAAATATAAATATCCAAATTACTAAAAATTGAGTTCTTTTTGTAAAACAAAAGTAGGGATCCAAAATAAAATATCAATTTCGAAATTACAAAAAATTGAGTTCTTTTGCATAAAACCAAAGTACATATTGAGAATGATATATAAGTATTCAAATTACTAAAAATTGAGTTCTTTTTGTAAAACAAAAGTAGGGATCCGAAATAAAATATAAATTTCGAAATTACAAAAAATTGAGTTCTTTTGCATAAAACCAAAGTACATATCGAGAATAAAATATAAATATCCAAATTACTAAAAATTGAGTTCTTTTTGTAAAACAAAAGTAGGGATCCAAAATAAAATATCAATTTCGAAATTACAAAAAATTTAGTTCTTTTGCTTAAAACCAAAGTATATATCGAGAATAAAATATAAATATCCAAATAACTAAAAATTGAGTTCTTTTTGTAAAACAAAAGTAGGGATACAAAATAAAATATCAATTTCGAAATTACAAAAAATTGAGTTCTTTTGCATAAAACAAAAGTACGTATCGAGAATAAAATATAAATTTTAAAATTATGAAAAATTGAGATTCTTTTTTGTAAAACAAAACTACGGATGAAAAATAATATATCAATTTTGAAATTATTAAAAATTGAATTCTTTTTGTGAAACAAAAGTACGGATCGAAAATAAAATATAAATATCCAAATTACTAAAAATTGAGTTCTTTTTGTAAAACAAAAGTAGGGATCCAAAATAAAATATAAATTTCGAAATTACAAAAAATTGGGTTCTTTTGCATAAAGCCAAAGTACATATCGAGAATAAAATATAGATATCCAAATTACTAAAAATTGAGTTCTTTTTGTAAAACAAAAGTAGGGATCCAAAATAAAATATAAATTTCGAAATTACAAAAAATTGAGTTCTTTTGCATAAAACCAAAGTATATATCGAGAATAAAATATAAATTTCAAAATTATGAAAAATTGAATTTCTTTTTTGTAAGACAAAACTACAGATGAAAAATAATATATCAATTTTGAAATTATTAAAAAGTTAATTTTTTTTGTAAAAGAAAAGTACGGATCAAAAATAAAATATAAATATCCAAATTACTAAAAATTGAGTTCTTTTTGTAAAACAAAAGTAGGGATCCAAAATAAAATATAAATTTCGAAATTACAAAAAATTTAGTTCTTTTGCATAAGACCAACGTACATATCGAGAATAAAATATAAATATCCAAATTACTAAAAATTGACTTCGTTTTGTAAAACAAAAGTAGGGATCCGAAATAAAATATCAATATCCAAATTACTAGAAATTGAGTTCTTTTTGTAAAACAAAAGTAGGGATCCGAAATAAAATATAAATTTCGAAATTACAAAAAATTGAGTTCTTTTGCATAAAACCAAAGTACATATCGAGAATAAAATATAAATATCCAAATTACTAAAAATTGAGTTCTTTTTGTAAAACAAAAGTAGGGATCCAAAATAAAATATCAATTTCGAAATTACAAAAAATTTAGTTCTTTTGCTTAAAACCAAAGTATATATCGAGAATAAAATATAAATATCCAAATAACTAAAAATTGAGTTCTTTTTGTAAAACAAAAGTAGGGATACAAAATAAAATATCAATTTCGAAATTACAAAAAATTGAGTTCTTTTGCATAAAACAAAAGTACGTATCGAGAATAAAATACAAATTTCAAAATTATGAAAAATTGAATTTCTTTTTGTAAGACAAAACTACGGATGAAAAATAATATATCAATTTTGAAATTGTTAAAAAGTTAATTTTTTTGTAAAACAAAAGTACGGATCAAAAATAAAATATAAATATCCAAATTACTAAAAATTGAGTTCTTTTTGTAAAACAAAAGTAGGGATCCAAAATAAAATATAAATTTCGAAATTACAAAAAATTGAGTTATTTTGCATAAAACCAAAGTACATATCGAGAATAAAATATAAATATCCAAATTAGTAAAAATTGAGTTCTTTTTGTAAAAGAAAAGTAGGGATCCAAAATAAAATATCAATTTCGAAATTACAAAAAATTGAGTTCTTTTGCATAAAATAAAAGTATGTATCGAGAATAAAATATAAATTTTAAAATTATGAAAAGTTGAGTTTCTTTTTGTAAAACAAAACTACGGAAGAAAAATAATATATCAATTTCGAAATTATAAAAAGTTGAGTTCTTTTGCATAAAACCAAAGTACATATTGAGAATGATATATAAGTATTCAAATTACTAAAAATTGAGTTCTTTTTGTAAAACAAAAGTAGGGATCCAAAATAAAATATAAATTTCGAAATTACAAAAAATTTAGTTCTTTTGCATAAGACCAACGTACATATCGAGAATAAAATATAAATATCCAAATTACTAAAAATTGACTTCGTTTTGTAAAACAAAAGTAGGGATCCGAAATAAAATATCAATATCCAAATTACTAAAAATTGAGTTCTTTTTGTAAAACAAAAGTAGGGATCCGAAATAAAATATAAATTTCGAAATTACAAAAATTGAGTTCTTTTGCATAAAACCAAAGTACATATCGAGAATAAAATATAAATATCCAAATTACTAAAAATTGAGTTCTTTTTGTAAAACAAAAGTAGGGATCCAAAATAAAATATCAATTTCGAAATTACAAAAAATTTAGTTCTTTTGCTTAAAACCAAAGTATATATCGAGAATAAAATATAAATATCCAAATAACTAAAAATTGAGTTCTTTTGTAAAACAAAAGTAGGGATACAAAATAAAATATCAATTTCGAAATTACAAAAAATTGAGTTCTTTTGCATAAAACAAAAGTACGTATCGAGAATAAAATACAAATTTCAAAATTATGAAAAATTGAATTTCTTTTTGTAAGACAAAACTACGGATGAAAAATAATATATCAATTTTGAAATTGTTAAAAAGTTAATTTTTTTGTAAAACAAAAGTACGGATCAAAAATAAAATATAAATATCCAAATTACTAAAAATTGAGTTCTTTTTGTAAAACAAAAGTAGGGATCCAAAATAAAATATAAATTTCGAAATTACAAAAAATTGAGTTATTTTGCATAAAACCAAAGTACATATCGAGAATAAAATATAAATATCCAAATTAGTAAAAATTGAGTTCTTTTTGTAAAAGAAAAGTAGGGATCCAAAATAAAATATCAATTTCGAAATTACAAAAAATTGAGTTCTTTTGCATAAAATAAAAGTATGTATCGAGAATAAAATATAAATTTTAAAATTATGAAAAGTTGAGTTTCTTTTTGTAAAACAAAACTACGGAAGAAAAATAATATATCAATTTCGAAATTATAAAAAGTTGAGTTCTTTTGCATAAAACCAAAGTACATATTGAGAATGATATATAAGTATTCAAATTACTAAAAATTGAGTTCTTTTTGTAAAACAAAAGTAGGGATCCAAAATAAAATATAAATTTCGAAATTACAAAAAATTTAGTTCTTTTGCATAAGACCAACGTACATATCGAGAATAAAATATAAATATCCAAATTACTAAAAATTGACTTCGTTTTGTAAAACAAAAGTAGGGATCCGAAATAAAATATCAATATCCAAATTACTAGAAATTGAGTTCTTTTGTAAAACAAAAGTAGGGATCCGAAATAAAATATAAATTTCGAAATTACAAAAAATTGAGTTCTTTTGCATAAAACCAAAGTACATATCGAGAATAAAATATAAATATCCAAATTACTAAAAATTGAGTTCTTTTGTAAAACAAAAGTAGGGATCCAAAATAAAATATCAATTTCGAAATTACAAAAAATTTAGTTCTTTTGCTTAAAACCAAAGTATATATCGAGAATAAAATATAAATATCCAAATAACTAAAAATTGAGTTCTTTTGTAAAACAAAAGTAGGGATACAAAATAAAATATCAATTTCGAAATTACAAAAATTGAGTTCTTTTGCATAAAACAAAAGTACGTATCGAGAATAAAATATAAATTTCAAAATTATGAAAAATTGAATTTCTTTTTGTAAAACAAAACTACGGATGAAAAATAATAAATCAATTTCGAAATTATTAAAAATTGAATTCTTTTTGTGAAACAAAAGTACGGATCGAAAATAAAATATAAATATCCAAATTAAAAATTGAGTTCTTTTTGTAAAACAAAAGTAGGGATCCAAAATAAAATATAAATTTCGAAATTACAAAAAATTGAGTTCTTTTGCATAAAACCAAAGTACATATCGAGAATAAAATATAAATATCCAAATTACTAAAAATTGAGTTCTTTTCGTAAAACAAAAGTAGGGATTCAAAATAAAATATCAATTTCGAAATTACAAAAAATTTAGTTCTTTTGCTTAAAACCAAAGTATATATCGAGAATAAAATATAAATATCCAAATAACTAAAAATTGAGTTCTTTTTGTAAAACAAAAGTAGGGATACAAAATAAAATATCAATTTCGAAATTACAAAAAATTGAGTTCTTTTGCATAAAACAAAAGTACGTATCGAGAATAAAATACAAATTTCAAAATTATGAAAAATTGAATTTCTTTTTGTAAGACAAAACTACGGATGAAAAATAATATATCAATTTTGAAATTGTTAAAAAGTTAATTTTTTTGTAAAACAAAAGTACGGATCAAAAATAAAATATAAATATCCAAATTACTAAAAATTGAGTTCTTTTGTAAAACAAAAGTAGGGATCCAAAATAAAATATAAATTTCGAAATTACAAAAAATTGAGTTATTTTGCATAAAACCAAAGTACATATCGAGAATAAAATATAAATATCCAAATTAGTAAAAATTGAGTTCTTTTTGTAAAAGAAAAGTAGGGATCCAAAATAAAATATCAATTTCGAAATTACAAAAAATTGAGTTCTTTTGCATAAAATAAAAGTATGTATCGAGAATAAAATATAAATTTTAAAATTATGAAAAATTGAGTTTCTTTTTGTAAAACAAAACTACGGAAGAAAAATAATATATCAATTTCGAAATTATAAAAAGTTGAGTTCTTTTGCATAAAACCAAAGTACATATTGAGAATGATATATAAGTATTCAAATTACTAAAAATGAGTTCTTTTGTAAAACAAAAGTAGGGATCCAAAATAAAATATAAATTTCGAAATTACAAAAAATTTAGTTCTTTTGCATAAGACCAACGTACATATCGAGAATAAAATATAAATATCCAAATTACTAAAAATTGACTTCGTTTTGTAAAACAAAAGTAGGGATCCGAAATAAAATATCAATATCCAAATTACTAGAAATTGAGTTCTTTTTGTAAAACAAAAGTAGGGATCCGAAATAAAATATAAATTTCGAAATTACAAAAAATTGAGTTCTTTTGCATAAAACCAAAGTACATATCGAGAATAAAATATAAATATCCAAATTACTAAAAATTGAGTTCTTTTTGTAAAACAAAAGTAGGGATCCAAAATAAAATATCAATTTCGAAATTACAAAAAATTTAGTTCTTTTGCTTAAAACCAAAGTATATATCGAGAATAAAATATAAATATCCAAATAACTAAAAATTGAGTTCTTTTTGTAAAACAAAAGTAGGGATACAAAATAAAATATCAATTTCGAAATTACAAAAAATTGAGTTCTTTTGCATAAAACCAAAGTACATATCGAGAATAAAATATAAATATCCAAATTACCAAAAATTGAGTTTCTTTTTGTAAAACAAAACTACGGATGAAAAATAATATATCAATTTCGAAATTATTAAAAATTGAATTCTTTTTGTGAAACAAAAGTACGGATCGAAAATAAAATATAAATATCCAAATTAAAAATTGAGTTCTTTTGTAAAACAAAAGTAGGGATCCAAAATAAAATATAAATTTCGAAATTACAAAAAATTGAGTTCTTTTGCATAAAACCAAAGTACATATCGAGAATAAAATATAAATATCCAAATTACTAAAAATTGAGTTCTTTTGTAAAACAAAAGTAGGGATCCAAAATAAAATATCAATTTCGAAATTACAAAAAATTTAGTTCTTTTGCTTAAAACCAAAGTATATATCGAGAATAAAATATAAATATCCAAATAACTAAAAATTGAGTTCTTTTTGTAAAACAAAAGTAGGGATACAAAACAAAATATCAATTTCGAAATTACAAAAAATTGAGTTCTTTTGCATAAAACAAAAGTACGTATCGAGAATAAAATACAAATTTCAAAATTATGAAAAATTGAATTTCTTTTTTGTAAGACAAAACTACGGATGAAAAATAATATATCAATTTTGAAATTGTTAAAAAGTTAATTTTTTTTGTAAAACAAAAGTACGGATCAAAAATAAAATATAAATATCCAAATTACTAAAAATTGAGTTCTTTTTGTAAAACAAAAGTAGGGATCCAAAATAAAATATCAATTTCGAAATTACAAAAAATTTAGTTCTTTTGCTTAAAACCAAAGTATATATCGAGAATAAAATATAAATATCCAAATAACTAAAAATTGAGTTCTTTTTGTAAAACAAAAGTAGGGAT
The DNA here is from genome assembly GCA_030347555.1 of Lablab purpureus. Taxonomy (NCBI): domain Eukaryota; kingdom Viridiplantae; phylum Streptophyta; class Magnoliopsida; order Fabales; family Fabaceae; genus Lablab; species Lablab purpureus. The sequence continues at coordinate 3,579,753 of CM059261.1, read as the reverse complement.
ACAAAATAAAATATCAATTTCGAAATTACAAAAAATTGAGTTCTTTTGCATAAAACAAAAGTACGTATCGAGAATAAAATATAAATTTCAAAATTATGAAAAATTGAATTTCTTTTTTGTAAAACAAAACTACGGATGAAAAATAATAAATCAATTTCGAAATTATTAAAAATTGAATTCTTTTTGTGAAACAAAAGTACGGATCGAAAATAAAATATAAATATCCAAATTAAAAATTGAGTTCTTTTTGTAAAACAAAAGTAGGGATCCAAAATAAAAAATCAATTTCGAAATTACAAAAAATTGAGTTCTTTTGCATAAAACAAAAGTACTTATCGAGAATAAAATATAAATATCCAAATTACTAAAAATTGAGTTCTTTTAGTAAAACAAAAGTAGGGATCCAAAATAAAATATCAATTTCGAAATTACAAAAAATTTAGTTCTTTTGCTTAAAACCAAAGTATATATCGAGAATAAAATATAAATATCCAAATAACTAAAAATTGAGTTCTTTTTGTAAAACAAAAGTAGGGATACAAAATAAAATATCAATTTCGAAATTACAAAAAATTGAGTTCTTTTGCATAAAACAAAAGTACGTATCGAGAATAAAATACAAATTTCAAAATTATGAAAAATTGAATTTCTTTTTGTAAGACAAAACTACGGATGAAAAATAATATATCAATTTTGAAATTGTTAAAAAGTTAATTTTTTTGTAAAACAAAAGTACGGATCAAAAATAAAATATAAATATCCAAATTACTAAAAATTGAGTTCTTTTTGTAAAACAAAAGTAGGGATCCAAAATAAAATATAAATTTCGAAATTACAAAAAATTGAGTTATTTTGCATAAAACCAAAGTACATATCGAGAATAAAATATAAATATCCAAATTAGTAAAAATTGAGTTCTTTTTGTAAAAGAAAAGTAGGGATCCAAAATAAAATATCAATTTCGAAATTACAAAAAATTGAGTTCTTTTGCATAAAATAAAAGTATGTATCGAGAATAAAATATAAATTTTAAAATTATGAAAAATTGAGTTTCTTTTTGTAAAACAAAACTACGGAAGAAAAATAATATATCAATTTCGAAATTATAAAAAGTTGAGTTCTTTTGCATAAAACCAAAGTACATATTGAGAATGATATATAAGTATTCAAATTACTAAAAATGAGTTCTTTTTGTAAAACAAAAGTAGGGATCCAAAATAAAATATAAATTTCGAAATTACAAAAAATTTAGTTCTTTTGCATAAGACCAACGTACATATCGAGAATAAAATATAAATATCCAAATTACTAAAAATTGACTTCGTTTTGTAAAACAAAAGTAGGGATCCAGAAATAAAATATCAATATCCAAATTACTAGAAATTGAGTTCTTTTGTAAAACAAAAGTAGGGATCCGAAATAAAATATAAATTTCGAAATTACAAAAAATTGAGTTCTTTTGCATAAAACCAAAGTACATATCGAGAATAAAATATAAATATCCAAATTACTAAAAATTGAGTTCTTTTGTAAAACAAAAGTAGGGATCCAAAATAAAATATCAATTTCGAAATTACAAAAAATTTAGTTCTTTTGCTTAAAACCAAAGTATATATCGAGAATAAAATATAAATATCCAAATAACTAAAAATTGAGTTCTTTTGTAAAACAAAAGTAGGGATACAAAATAAAATATCAATTTCGAAATTACAAAAAATTGAGTTCTTTTGCATAAAACAAAAGTACGTATCGAGAATAAAATATAAATTTCAAAATTATGAAAAATTGAGTTTCTTTTTGTAAAACAAAACTACGGATGAAAAATAATATATCAATTTCGAAATTATTAAAAATTGAATTCTTTTGTGAAACAAAAGTACGGATCGAAAATAAAATATAAATATCCAAATTAAAAATTGAGTTCTTTTTGTAAAACAAAAGTAGGGATCCAAAATAAAATATAAATTTCGAAATTACAAAAAATTGAGTTCTTTTGCATAAAACCAAAGTACATATCGAGAATAAAATATAAATATCCAAATTACTAAAAATTGAGTTCTTTTGTAAAACAAAAGTAGGGATTCAAAATAAAATATCAATTTCGAAATTACAAAAAATTTAGTTCTTTTGCTTAAAACCAAAGTATATATCGAGAATAAAATATAAATATCCAAATAACTAAAAATTGAGTTCTTTTTGTAAAACAAAAGTAGGGATACAAAATAAAATATCAATTTCGAAATTACAAAAATTGAGTTCTTTTGCATAAAACAAAAGTACGTATCGAGAATAAAATACAAATTTCAAAATTATGAAAAATTGAATTTCTTTTTGTAAGACAAAACTACGGATGAAAAATAATATATCAATTTTGAAATTGTTAAAAAGTTAATTTTTTTGTAAAACAAAAGTACGGATCAAAAATAAAATATAAATATCCAAATTACTAAAAATTGAGTTCTTTTGTAAAACAAAAGTAGGGATCCAAAATAAAATATAAATTTCGAAATTACAAAAAATTGAGTTATTTTGCATAAAACCAAAGTACATATCGAGAATAAAATATAAATATCCAAATTAGTAAAAATTGAGTTCTTTTTGTAAAAGAAAAGTAGGGATCCAAAATAAAATATCAATTTCGAAATTACAAAAAATTGAGTTCTTTTGCATAAAATAAAAGTATGTATCGAGAATAAAATATAAATTTTAAAATTATGAAAAATTGAGTTTCTTTTTGTAAAACAAAACTACGGAAGAAAAATAATATATCAATTTCGAAATTATAAAAAGTTGAGTTCTTTTGCATAAAACCAAAGTACATATTGAGAATGATATATAAGTATTCAAATTACTAAAAATGAGTTCTTTTTGTAAAACAAAAGTAGGGATCCAAAATAAAATATAAATTTCGAAATTACAAAAAATTTAGTTCTTTTGCATAAGACCAACGTACATATCGAGAATAAAATATAAATATCCAAATTACTAAAAATTGACTTCGTTTTGTAAAACAAAAGTAGGGATCCGAAATAAAATATCAATATCCAAATTACTAGAAATTGAGTTCTTTTTGTAAAACAAAAGTAGGGATCCGAAATAAAATATAAATTTCGAAATTACAAAAAATTGAGTTCTTTTGCATAAAACCAAAGTACATATCGAGAATAAAATATAAATATCCAAATTACTAAAAATTGAGTTCTTTTGTAAAACAAAAGTAGGGATCCAAAATAAAATATCAATTTCGAAATTACAAAAAATTTAGTTCTTTTGCTTAAAACCAAAGTATATATCGAGAATAAAATATAAATATCCAAATAACTAAAAATTGAGTTCTTTTGTAAAACAAAAGTAGGGATACAAAATAAAATATCAATTTCGAAATTACAAAAAATTGAGTTCTTTTGCATAAAACAAAAGTACGTATCGAGAATAAAATATAAATTTCAAAATTATGAAAAATTGAGTTTCTTTTTGTAAAACAAAACTACGGATGAAAAATAATATATCAATTTCGAAATTATTAAAAATTGAATTCTTTTTGTGAAACAAAAGTACGGATCGAAAATAAAATATAAATATCCAAATTAAAAATTGAGTTCTTTTTGTAAAACAAAAGTAGGGATCCAAAATAAAATATAAATTTCGAAATTACAAAAATTGAGTTCTTTTGCATAAAACCAAAGTACATATCGAGAATAAAATATAAATATCCAAATTACTAAAAATTGAGTTCTTTTCAGTAAAACAAAAGTAGGGATTCAAAATAAAATATCAATTTCGAAATTACAAAAAATTTAGTTCTTTTGCTTAAAACCAAAGTATATATCGAGAATAAAATATAAATATCCAAATAACTAAAAATTGAGTTCTTTTTGTAAAACAAAAGTAGGGATACAAAATAAAATATCAATTTCGATATTACAAAAAATTGAGTTCTTTTGCATAAAACAAAAGTACGTATCGAGAATAAAATACAAATTTCAAAATTATGAAAAATTGAATTTCTTTTTTGTAAGACAAAACTACGGATGAAAAATAATATATCAATTTTGAAATTGTTAAAAAGTTAATTTTTTTTGTAAAACAAAAGTACGGATCAAAAATAAAATATAAATATCCAAATTACTAAAATTTGAGTTCTTTTTGTAAAACAAAAGTAGGGATCCAAAATAAAATATAAATTTCGAAATTACAAAAAATTGAGTTATTTTGCATAAAACCAAAGTACATATCGAGAATAAAATATAAATATCCAAATTAGTAAAAATTGAGTTCTTTTTGTAAAAGAAAAGTAGGGATCCAAAATAAAATATCAATTTCGAAATTACAAAAAATTGAGTTCTTTTGCATAAAATAAAAGTATGTATCGAGAATAAAATATAAATTTTAAAATTATGAAAAGTTGAGTTTCTTTTTGTAAAACAAAACTACGGAAGAAAAATAATATATCAATTTCGAAATTATAAAAAGTTGAGTTCTTTTGCATAAAACCAAAGTACATATTGAGAATGATATATAAGTATTCAAATTACTAAAAATTGAGTTCTTTTGTAAAACAAAAGTAGGGATCCAAAATAAAATATAAATTTCGAAATTACAAAAAATTTAGTTCTTTTGCATAAGACCAACGTACATATCGAGAATAAAATATAAATATCCAAATTACTAAAAATTGACTTCGTTTTGTAAAACAAAAGTAGGGATCCGAAATAAAATATCAATATCCAAATTACTAGAAATTGAGTTCTTTTGTAAAACAAAAGTAGGGATCCGAAATAAAATATAAATTTCGAAATTACAAAAAATTGAGTTCTTTTGCATAAAACCAAAGTACATATCGAGAATAAAATATAAATATCCAAATTACTAAAAATTGAGTTCTTTTTGTAAAACAAAAGTAGGGATCCAAAATAAAATATCAATTTCGAAATTACAAAAAATTTAGTTCTTTTGCTTAAAACCAAAGTATATATCGAGAATAAAATATAAATATCCAAATTACTAAAAATTGAGTTCTTTTTGTAAAACAAAAGTAGGGATACAAAATAAAATATCAATTTCGAAATTACAAAAAATTGAGTTCTTTTGCATAAAACAAAAGTACGTATCGAGAATAAAATATAAATTTCAAAATTATGAAAAATTGAGTTTCTTTTTTGTAAAACAAAACTACGGATGAAAAATAATAAATCAATTTCGAAATTATTAAAAATTGAATTCTTTTTGTGAAACAAAAGTACGGATCGAAAATAAAATATAAATATCCAAATTAAAAATTGAGTTCTTTTGTAAAACAAAAGTAGGGATCCAAAATAAAATATAAATTTCGAAATTACAAAAAATTGAGTTCTTTTGCATAAAACAAAAGTACTTATCGAGAATAAAATATAAATATCCAAATTACTAAAAATTGAGTTCTTTTAGTAAAACAAAAGTAGGGATCCAAAATAAAATATCAATTTCGAAATTACAAAAAATTTAGTTCTTTTGCTTAAAACCAAAGTATATATCGAGAATAAAATATAAATATCCAAATAACTAAAAATTGAGTTCTTTTTGTAAAACAAAAGTAGGGATACAAAATAAAATATCAATTTCGAAATTACAAAAATTGAGTTCTTTTGCATAAAACAAAAGTACGTATCGAGAATAAAATACAAATTTCAAAATTATGAAAAATTGAATTTCTTTTTGTAAGACAAAACTACGGATGAAAAATAATATATCAATTTTGAAATTGTTAAAAAGTTAATTTTTTTGTAAAACAAAAGTACGGATCAAAAATAAAATATAAATATCCAAATTACTAAAAATTGAGTTCTTTTTGTAAAACAAAAGTAGGGATCCAAAATAAAATATAAATTTCGAAATTACAAAAAATTGAGTTATTTTGCATAAAACCAAAGTACATATCGAGAATAAAATATAAATATCCAAATTAGTAAAAATTGAGTTCTTTTTGTAAAAGAAAAGTAGGGATCCAAAATAAAATATCAATTTCGAAATTACAAAAAATTGAGTTCTTTTGCATAAAATAAAAGTATGTATCGAGAATAAAATATAAATTTTAAAATTATGAAAAATTGAGTTTCTTTTTGTAAAACAAAACTACGGAAGAAAAATAATATATCAATTTCGAAATTATAAAAAGTTGAGTTCTTTTGCATAAAACCAAAGTACATATTGAGAATGATATATAAGTATTCAAATTACTAAAAATGAGTTCTTTTGTAAAACAAAAGTAGGGATCCAAAATAAAATATAAATTTCGAAATTACAAAAAATTTAGTTCTTTTGCATAAGACCAACGTACATATCGAGAATAAAATATAAATATCCAAATTACTAAAAATTGACTTCGTTTTGTAAAACAAAAGTAGGGATCCGAAATAAAATATCAATATCCAAATTACTAGAAATTGAGTTCTTTTGTAAAACAAAAGTAGGGATCCAGAATAAAATATAAATTTCGAAATTAAAAAAAATTGAGTTCTTTTACATAAAATCCAAGTACATATCGAGAATAAAATATAAATATCCAAATTACTAAAAATTGAGTTCTTTTTGTAAAACAAAAGTAGGGATCCAAAATAAAATATCAATTTCGAAATTACAAAAAATTTAGTTCTTTTGCATAAAACCAAAGTATATATCGAGAATAAAATATAAATATCCAAATAACTAAAAATTGAGTTCTTTTTGTAAAACAAAAGTAGGGATACAAAATAAAATATCAATTTCGAAATTACAAAAATTGAGTTCTTTTGCATAAAACAAAAGTACGTATCGAGAATAAAATACAAATTTCAAAATTATGAAAAATTGAATTTCTTTTTGTAAGACAAAACTACGGATGAAAAATAATATATCAAATTTGAAATTATTAAAAGTTAATTCTTTTTGTAAAACAAAAGTACGGATCAAAAATAAAATATAAATATCCAAATTACTAAAAATTGAGTTCTTTTTGTAAAACAAAAGTAGGGATCCAAAATAAAATATAAATTTCGAAATTACAAAAAATTGAGTTCTTTTGCATAAAACCAAAGTACATATCGAGAATAAAATATAAATATCCAAATTACTAAAAATTGAGTTCTTTTCGTAAAACAAAAGTAGGGATCCAAAATAAAATATCAATTTCGAAATTACAAAAAATTGAGTTCTTTTGCATAAAACCAAAGTATATATCGAGAATAAAATATAAATATCCAAATAACTAAAAATTGAGTTCTTTTTGTAAAACAAAAGTAGGGATACAAAATAAAATATCAATTTCGAAATTACAAAAATTGAGTTCTTTTGCATAAAACAAAAGTACGTATCGAGAATAAAATACAAATTTCAAAATTATGAAAAATTGAATTTCTTTTTGTAAGACAAAACTACGGATGAAAAATAATATATCAATTTTGAAATTATTAAAAAGTTAATTTTTTTGTAAAACAAAAGTACGGATCAAAAATAAAATATAAATATCCAAATTACTAAAAATTGAGTTCTTTTGTAAAACAAAAGTAGGGATCCAAAATAAAATATAAATTTCGAAATTACAAAAAATTGAGTTATTTTGCATAAAACCAAAGTACATATCGAGAATAAAATATAAATATCCAAATTACTAAAAATTGAGTTCTTTTTGTAAAAGAAAAGTAGGGATCCAAAATAAAATATAAATTTCGAAATTACAAAAAATTGAGTTCTTTTGCATAAAATAAAAGTATGTATCGAGAATAAAATATAAATTTTAAAATTATGAAAAATTGAGTTTCTTTTTGTAAAACAAAACTACGGAAGAAAAATAATATATCAATTTCGAAATTATAAAAAGTTGAGTTCTTTTGCATAAAACCAAAGTACATATTGAGAATGATATATAAGTATTCAAATTACTAAAAATTGAGTTCTTTTTGTAAAACAAAAGTAGGGATCCAAAATAAAATATAAATTTCGAAATTACAAAAAATTTAGTTCTTTTGCATAAGACCAACGTACATATCGAGAATAAAATATAAATATCCAAATTACTAAAAATTGACTTCGTTTTGTAAAACAAAAGTAGGGATCCGAAATAAAATATCAATATCCAAATTACTAGAAATTGAGTTCTTTTGTAAAACAAAAGTAGGGATCCGAAATAAAATATAAATTTCGAAATTACAAAAAATTGAGTTCTTTTGCATAAAACCAAAGTACATATCGAGAATAAAATATAAATATCCAAATTACTAAAAATTGAGTTCTTTTTGTAAAACAAAAGTAGGGATCCAAAATAAAATATCAATTTCGAAATTACAAAAAATTTAGTTCTTTTGCTTAAAACCAAAGTATATATCGAGAATAAAATATAAATATCCAAATAACTAAAAATTGAGTTCTTTTTGTAAAACAAAAGTAGGGATACAAAATAAAATATCAATTTCGAAATTACAAAAATTGAGTTCTTTTGCATAAAACAAAAGTACGTATCGAGAATAAAATACAAATTTCAAAATTATGAAAAATTGAATTTCTTTTTTGTAAGACAAAACTACGGATGAAAAATAATATATCAAATTTGAAATTATTAAAAAGTTAATTTTTTTTGTAAAACAAAAGTACGGATCAAAAATAAAATATAAATATCCAAATTACTAAAAATTGAGTTCTTTTGTAAAACAAAAGTAGGGATCCAAAATAAAATATAAATTTCGAAATTACAAAAATTGAGTTCTTTTGCATAAAACCAAAGTACATATCGAGAATAAAATATAAATATCCAAATTACTAAAAATTGAGTTCTTTTGTAAAACAAAAGTAGGGATCCAAAATAAAATATCAATTTCGAAATTACAAAAAATTGAGTTCTTTTGCATAAAATAAAAGTATGTATCGAGAATAAAATATAAATTTTAAAATTATGAAAAATTGAGTTTCTTTTTGTAAAACAAAACTACGGAAGAAAAATAATATATCAATTTCGAAATTATAAAAAGTTGAGTTCTTTTGCATAAAACCAAAGTACATATTGAGAATGATATATAAGTATTCAAATTACTAAAAATTGAGTTCTTTTTGTAAAACAAAAGTAGGGATCCAAAATAAAATATAAATTTCGAAATTACAAAAAATTTAGTTCTTTTGCATAAGACCAACGTACATATCGAGAATAAAATATAAATATCCAAATTACTAAAAATTGACTTCGTTTTGTAAAACAAAAGTAGGGATCCGAAATAAAATATCCAAATTACTAGAAATTGAGTTCTTTTTGTAAAACAAAAGTAGGGATCCGAAATAAAATATAAATTTCGAAATTACAAAAAATTGAGTTCTTTTGCATAAAACCAAAGTACATATCGAGAATAAAATATAAATATCCAAATTACTAAAAATTGAGTTCTTTTTGTAAAACAAAAGTAGGGATCCAAAATAAAATATCAATTTCGAAATTACAAAAAATTTAGTTCTTTTGCTTAAAACCAAAGTATATATCGAGAATAAAATATAAATATCCAAATAACTAAAAATTGAGTTCTTTTTGTAAAACAAAAGTAGGGATACAAAATAAAATATCAATTTCGAAATTACAAAAATTGAGTTCTTTTGCATAAAACAAAAGTACGTATCGAGAATAAAATACAAATTTCAAAATTATGAAAAATTGAATTTCTTTTTGTAAGACAAAACTACGGATGAAAAATAATATATCAAATTTGAAATTATTAAAAAGTTAATTTTTTTGTAAAACAAAAGTACGGATCAAAAAATAAAATATAAATATCCAAATTACTAAAAATTGAGTTCTTTTTGTAAAACAAAAGTAGGGATCCAAAATAAAATATAAATTTCGAAATTACAAAAAATTGAGTTCTTTTGCATAAAACCAAAGTACATATCGAGAATAAAATATAAATATCCAAATTACTAAAAATTGAGTTCTTTTTGTAAAACAAAAGTAGGGATCCAAAATAAAATATCAATTTCGAAATTACAAAAATTGAGTTCTTTTGCATAAAATAAAAGTATGTATCGAGAATAAAATATAAATTTTAAAATTATGAAAAATTGAGTTTCTTTTTGTAAAACAAAACTACGGAAGAAAAATAATATATCAATTTCGAAATTATAAAAAGTTGAGTTCTTTTGCATAAAACCAAAGTACATATTGAGAATGATATATAAGTATTCAAATTACTAAAAATTGAGTTCTTTTTGTAAAACAAAAGTAGGGATCCAAAATAAAATATAAATTTCGAAATTACAAAAAATTTAGTTCTTTTGCATAAGACCAACGTACATATCGAGAATAAAATATAAATATCCAAATTACTAAAAATTGACTTCGTTTTGTAAAACAAAAGTAGGGATCCGAAATAAAATATCAATATCCAAATTACTAGAAATTGAGTTCTTTTGTAAAACAAAAGTAGGGATCCGAAATAAAATATAAATTTCGAAATTACAAAAAATTGAGTTCTTTTGCATAAAACCAAAGTACATATCGAGAATAAAATATAAATATCCAAATTACTAAAAATTGAGTTCTTTTTGTAAAACAAAAGTAGGGATCCAAAATAAAATATCAATTTCGAAATTACAAAAAATTTAGTTCTTTTGCTTAAAACCAAAGTATATATCGAGAATAAAATATAAATATCCAAATAACTAAAAATTGAGTTCTTTTGTAAAACAAAAGTAGGGATACAAAATAAAATATCAATTTCGAAATTACAAAAATTGAGTTCTTTTGCATAAAACAAAAGTACGTATCGAGAATAAAATACAAATTTCAAAATTATGAAAAATTGAATTTCTTTTTTGTAAGACAAAACTACGGATGAAAAATAATATATCAAATTTGAAATTATTAAAAAGTTAATTTTTTTTGTAAAACAAAAGTAGGGATCCGAAATAAAATATCAATATCCAAATTACTAGAAATTGAGTTCTTTTTGTAAAACAAAAGTAGGGATCCGAAATAAAATATAAATTTCGAAATTACAAAAAATTGAGTTCTTTTGCATAAAACCAAAGTACATATCGAGAATAAAATATAAATATCCAAATTACTAAAAATTGAGTTCTTTTTGTAAAACAAAAGTAGGGATCCAAAATAAAATATCAATTTCGAAATTACAAAAAATTTAGTTCTTTTGCTTAAAACCAAAGTATATATCGAGAATAAAATATAAATATCCAAATAACTAAAAATTGAGTTCTTTTTGTAAAACAAAAGTAGGGATACAAAATAAAATATCAATTTCGAAATTACAAAAATTGAGTTCTTTTGCATAAAACAAAAGTACGTATCGAGAATAAAATACAAATTTCAAAATTATGAAAAATTGAATTTCTTTTTGTAAGACAAAACTACGGATGAAAAATAATATATCAAATTTGAAATTATTAAAAGTTAATTTTTTTGTAAAACAAAAGTACGGATCAAAAATAAAATATAAATATCCAAATTACTAAAAATTGAGTTCTTTTTGTAAAACAAAAGTAGGGATCCAAAATAAAATATAAATTTCGAAATTACAAAAAATTGAGTTCTTTTGCATAAAACCAAAGTACATATCGAGAATAAAATATAAATATCCAAATTACTAAAAATTGAGTTCTTTTTGTAAAACAAAAGTAGGGATCCAAAATAAAATATCAATTTCGAAATTACAAAAAATTTAGTTCTTTTGCTTAAAACCAAAGTATATATCGAGAATAAAATATAAATATCCAAATAACTAAAAATTGAGTTCTTTTTGTAAAACAAAAGTAGGGAGCCAAAATAAAATATAAATTTCGAAATAAAACAAAAGTACGTATCGAGAATAAAATACAAATTTCAAAATTATGAAAAATTGAATTTCTTTTTTGTAAAACAAAACTACGGATGAAAAATAATATATCAATTTTGAAATTATTAAAAAGTTAATTTTTTTTGTAAAACAAAAGTACGGATCAAAAATAAAATATAAATATCCAAATTACTAAAAATTGAGTTCTTTTTGTAAAACAAAAGTAGGGATCCAAAATAAAATATAAATTTCGAAATTACAAAAAATTGAGTTCTTTTGCATAAAACCAAAGTACATATCGAGAATAAAATATAAATATCCAAATTACTAAAAATTGAGTTCTTTTGTAAAACAAAAGTAGGGATCCAAAATAAAATATCAATTTCGAAATTACAAAAAATTGAGTTCTTTTGCATAAAATAAAAGTATGTATCGAGAATAAAATATAAATTTTAAAATTATGAAAAATTGAGTTTCTTTTTGTAAAACAAAACTACGGAAGAAAAATAATATATCAATTTCGAAATTATAAAAAGTTGAGTTCTTTTGCATAAAACCAAAGTACATATTGAGAATGATATATAAGTATTCAAATTACTAAAAATTGAGTTCTTTTGTAAAACAAAAGTAGGGATCCAAAATAAAATATAAATTTCGAAATTACAAAAAATTTAGTTCTTTTGCATAAGACCAACGTACATATCGAGAATAAAATATAAATATCCAAATTACTAAAAATTGACTTCGTTTTGTAAAACAAAAGTAGGGATCCGAAATAAAATATCAATATCCAAATTACTAGAAATTGAGTTCTTTTTGTAAAACAAAAGTAGGGATCCGAAATAAAATATAAATTTCGAAATTACAAAAAATTGAGTTCTTTTGCATAAAACCAAAGTACATATCGAGAATAAAATATAAATATCCAAATTACTAAAAATTGAGTTCTTTTTGTAAAACAAAAGTAGGGATCCAAAATAAAATATCAATTTCGAAATTACAAAAAATTTAGTTCTTTTGCTTAAAACCAAAGTACATATCGAGAATAAAATATAAATATCCAAATTACTAAAAATTGAGTTCTTTTTGTAAAACAAAAGTAGGGATACAAAATAAAATATCAATTTCGAAATTACAAAAAATTGAGTTCTTTTGCATAAAACAAAAGTACGTATCGAGAATAAAATACAAATTTCAAAATTATGAAAAATTGAATTTCTTTTTTGTAAGACAAAACTACGGATGAAAAATAATATATCAAATTTGAAATTATTAAAAAGTTAATTTTTTTTGTAAAACAAAAGTAGGGATCCGAAATAAAATATCAATATCCAAATTACTAGAAATTGAGTTCTTTTTGTAAAACAAAAGTAGGGATCCGAAATAAAATATAAATTTCGAAATTACAAAAAATTGAGTTCTTTTGCATAAAACCAAAGTACATATCGAGAATAAAATATAAATATCCAAATTACTAAAAATTGAGTTCTTTTTGTAAAACAAAAGTAGGGATCCAAAATAAAATATCAATTTCGAAATTACAAAAAATTTAGTTCTTTTGCTTAAAACCAAAGTATATATCGAGAATAAAATATAAATATCCAAATAACTAAAAATTGAGTTCTTTTTGTAAAACAAAAGTAGGGATACAAAATAAAATATCAATTTCGAAATTACAAAAAATTGAGTTCTTTTGCATAAAACAAAAGTACGTATCGAGAATAAAATATAAATTTCAAAATTATGAAAAATTGAGTTTCTAATTTTTTTGTAAAACAAAACTACGGATCCGAAATAAAATATCAATATCCAAATTACTAGAAATTGAGTTCTTTTGTAAAACAAAAGTAGGGATCCGAAATAAAATATAAATTTCGAAATTACAAAAAATTGAGTTCTTTTGCATAAAACCAAAGTACATATCGAGAATAAAATATAAATATCCAAATTACTAAAAATTGAGTTCTTTTGTAAAACAAAAGTAGGGATCCAAAATAAAATATCAATTTCGAAATTACAAAAAATTTAGTTCTTTTGCTTAAAACCAAAGTATATATCGAGAATAAAATATAAATATCCAAATAACTAAAAATTGAGTTCTTTTTGTAAAACAAAAGTAGGGATACAAAATAAAATATCAATTTCGAAATTACAAAAATTGAGTTCTTTTGCATAAAACAAAAGTACGTATCGAGAATAAAATACAAATTTCAAAATTATGAAAAATTGAATTTCTTTTTGTAAGACAAAACTACGGATGAAAAATAATATATCAATTTTGAAATTATTAAAAGTTAATTTTTTTGTAAAACAAAAGTACGGATCAAAAATAAAATATAAATATCCAAATTACTAAAAATTGAGTTCTTTTTGTAAAACAAAAGTAGGGATCCAAAATAAAATATAAATTTCGAAATTACAAAAATTGAGTTATTTTGCATAAAACCAAAGTACATATCGAGAATAAAATATAAATATCCAAATTAGTAAAAATTGAGTTCTTTTTGTAAAACAAAAGTAGGGATCCAAAATAAAATATCAATTTCGAAATTACAAAAAATTGAGTTCTTTTGCATAAAATAAAAGTATGTATCGAGAATAAAATATAAATTTTAAAATTATGAAAAATTGAGTTTCTTTTTGTAAAACAAAACTACGGAAGAAAAATAATATATCAATTTCGAAATTATAAAAAGTTGAGTTCTTTTGCATAAAACCAAAGTACATATTGAGAATGATATATAAGTATTCAAATTACTAAAAATTGAGTTCTTTTGTAAAACAAAAGTAGGGATCCAAAATAAAATATAAATTTCGAAATTACAAAAAATTTAGTTCTTTTGCATAAGACCAACGTACATATCGAGAATAAAATATAAATATCCAAATTACTAAAAATTGACTTCGTTTTGTAAAACAAAAGTAGGGATCAGAAATAAAATATCAATATCCAAATTACTAGAAATTGAGTTCTTTTGTAAAACAAAAGTAGGGATCCAGAAATAAAATATAAATTTCGAAATTACAAAAAATTGAGTTCTTTTGCATAAAACCAAAGTACATATCGAGAATAAAATATAAATATCCAAATTACTAAAAATTGAGTTCTTTTTGTAAAACAAAAGTAGGGATCCAAAATAAAATATCAATTTCAAAATTACAAAAAATTTAGTTCTTTTGCTTAAAACGAAAGTATATATCGAGAATAAAATATAAATATCCAAATAACTAAAAATTGAGTTCTTTTTGTAAAACAAAAGTAGGGATACAAAATAAAATATCAATTTCGAAATTACAAAAATTGAGTTCTTTTGCATAAAACAAAAGTACGTATCGAGAATAAAATACAAATTTCAAAATTATGAAAAATTGAATTTCTTTTTGTAAGACAAAACTACGGATGAAAAATAATATATCAAATTTGAAATTATTAAAAGTTAATTTTTTTGTAAAACAAAAGTACGGATCAAAAATAAAATATAAATATCCAAATTACTAAAAATTGAGTTCTTTTTGTAAAACAAAAGTAGGGATCCAAAATAAAATATAAATTTCGAAATTACAAAAATTGAGTTCTTTTGCATAAAACCAAAGTACATATCGAGAATAAAATATAAATATCCAAATTACTAAAAATTGAGTTCTTTTTGTAAAACAAAAGTAGGGATCCAAAATAAAATATCAATTTCGAAATTACAAAAAATTGAGTTCTTTTGCATAAAACCAATGTACATATCGAGAATAAAATATAAAAATCCAAATTACTAAAAATTGAGTTCTTTTTGTAAAACAAAAGTAGGGATACAAAATAAAATATCAATTTCGAAATTACAAAAAATTGAGTTCTTTTGCATAAAACAAAAGTACGTATCGAGAATAAAATATAAATTTCAAAATTATGAAAAATTGAGTTTCTTTTTGTAAAACAAAACTACGGATGAAAAATAATATATCAATTTCGAAATTATTAAAAATTGAATTCTTTTGTGTAAAACAAAAGTACGGATCGAAAATAAAATATAAATATCCAAATTACAAAATTGAGTTCTTTTTGTAAAACAAAAGTAGGGATCCAAAATAAAATATCAATTTCGAAATTACAAAAATTGAGTTCTTTTGCATAAAACCAAAGTACATATCGAGAATAAAATATAAATATCCAAATTACTAAAAATTGAGTTCTTTTTGTAAAACAAAAGTAGGGATACAAAATAAAATATCAATTTCGAAATTACAAAAAATTGTGTTCTTTTGCATAAAACAAAGAATACGTATCGAGAATAAAATATAAATTTCAAAATTATGAAAAATTGAGTTTCTTTTTGTAAAACAAAACTACGGATGAAAAATAATATATCAATTTCGAAATTATTAAAAATTGAATTCTTTTGTGAAACAAAAGTACGGATCGAAAATAAAATATAAATATCCAAATTAAAAATTGAGTTCTTTTTGTAAAACAAAAGTAGGGATCGAAAATAAAATATAAATTTCGAAATTACAAAAAATTGAGTTCTTTTGCATAAAACCAAAGTACATATCGAGAATAAAATATAAATATCCAAATTACTAAAAATTGAGTTCTTTTTCGTAAAACAAAAGTAGGGATTCAAAATAAAATATCAATTTCGAAATTACAAAAATTTAGTTCTTTTGCTTAAAACCAAAGTATATATCGAGAATAAAATATAAATATCCAAATAACTAAAAATTGAGTTCTTTTTGTAAAACAAAAGTAGGGATACAAAATAAAATATCAATTTCGAAATTACAAAAATTGAGTTCTTTTGCATAAAACAAAAGTACGTATCGAGAATAAAATACAAATTTCAAAATTATGAAAAATTGAATTTCTTTTTGTAAGACAAAACTACGGATGAAAAATAATATATCAATTTTGAAATTATTAAAAAGTTAATTTTTTTTGTAAAACAAAAGTACGGATCAAAAATAAAATATAAATATCCAAATTACTAAAAATTGAGTTCTTTTTGTAAAACAAAAGTAGGGATCCAAAATAAAATATAAATTTCGAAATTACAAAAATTGAGTTCTTTTGCATAAAACCAAAGTACATATCGAGAATAAAATATAAATATCCAAATTACTAAAAATTGAGTTCTTTTGTAAAACAAAAGTAGGGATCCAAAATAAAATATCAATTTCGAAATTACAAAAAATTTAGTTCTTTTGCTTAAAACCAAAGTATATATCGAGAATAAAATATAAATATCCAAATAACTAAAAATTGAGTTCTTTTTGTAAAACAAAAGTAGGGATACAAAATAAAATATCAATTTCGAAATTACAAAAATTGAGTTCTTTTGCATAAAACAAAAGTACGTATCGAGAATAAAATATAAATTTCAAAATTATGAAAAATTGAGTTTCTTTTTTGTAAAACAAAACTACGGATGAAAAATAATATATCAATTTCGAAATTATTAAAAATTGAATTCTTTTTGTGAAACAAAAGTACGGATCGAAAATAAAATATAAATATCCAAATTAAAAATTGAGTTCTTTTTCTAAAACAAAAGTAGGGATCCAAAATAAAATATCAATTTCGAAATTACAAAAAATTGAGTTCTTTTGCATAAAACCAAAGTACATATCGAGAATAAAATATAAATATCCAAATTACTAAAAATTGAGTTCTTTTCGTAAAACAAAAGTAGGGATTCAAAATAAAATATCAATTTCGAAATTACAAAAAATTTAGTTCTTTTGCTTAAAACCAAAGTATATATCGAGAATAAAATATAAATATCCAAATAACTAAAAATTGTGTTCTTTTGTAAAACAAAAGTAGGGATACAAAATAAAATATCAATTTCGAAATTACAAAAAATTGAGTTCTTTTGCATAAAACAAAAGTACGTATCGAGAATAAAATATAAATTTCAAAATTATGAAAAATTGAGTTTCTTTTTGTAAAACAAAACTACGGATGAAAAATAATATATCAATTTCGAAATTATTAAAAATTGAATTCTTTTGTGAAACAAAAGTACGGATCGAAAATAAAATATAAATATCCAAATTAAAAATTGAGTTCTTTTTGTAAAACAAAAGTAGGGATCCAAAATAAAATATCAATTTCGAAATTAGAAAAAATTGAGTTCTTTTGCATAAAACCAAAGTACATATCGAGAATAAAATATAAATATCCAAATTACTAAAAATTGAGTTCTTTTTGTAAAACAAAAGTAGGGATTCAAAATAAAATATCAATTTCGAAATTACAAAAAATTTAGTTCTTTTGCTTAAAACCAAAGTATATATCGAGAATAAAATATAAATATCCAAATAACTAAAAATTGAGTTCTTTTTGTAAAACAAAAGTAGGGATACAAAATAAAATATCAATTTCGAAATTAGAAAAAATTGAGTTCTTTTGCATAAAACAAAAGTACGTATCGAGAATAAAATATAAATTTCAAAATTATGAAAAATTGAGTTTCTTTTTTGTAAAACAAAACTACGGATGAAAAATAATATATCAATTTCGAAATTATTAAAAATTGAATTCTTTTTGTGAAACAAAAGTACGGATCGAAAATAAAATATAAATATCCAAATTAAAAATTGAGTTCTTCTTGTAAAACAAAAGTAGGGATCCAAAATAAAATATAAATTTTGAAATTACAAAAAATTGAGTTCTTTTGCATAAAACCAAAGTACATATCGAGAATAAAATATAAATATCCAAATTACTAAAAATTTAGTTCTTTTTGTAAAACAAAAGTAGGGATACAAAATAAAATATCAATTTCGAAATTACAAAAGATTGAGTTCTTTTGCATAAAACAAAAGTACGTATCGAGAATAAAATATAAATTTCAAAATTATGAAAAATTGAGTTTCTTTTTTGTAAAACAAAACTACGGATGAAAAATAATATATCAATTTCGAAATTATTAAAAATTGAATTCTTTTTGTGAAACAAAAGTACGGATCGAAAATAAAATATAAATATCCAAATTACTAAAAATTGAGTTCTTTTTGTAAAACAAAAGTAGGGATCCAAAATAAAATATAAATTTCGAAATTACAAAAAATTGAGTTCTTTTGCATAAAACCAAAGTACATATCGAGAATAAAATATAAATATCCAAATTACTAAAAATTGAGTTCTTTTCGTAAAACAAAAGTAGGGATTCAAAATAAAATATCAATTTCGAAATTACAAAAAATTTAGTTCTTTTGCTTAAAACCAAAGTATATATCGAGAATAAAATATAAATATCCAAATAACTAAAAATTGAGTTCTTTTTGTAAAACAAAAGTAGGGATACAAAATAAAATATCAATTTCGAAATTACAAAAATTGAGTTCTTTTGCATAAAACAAAAGTACGTATCGAGAATAAAATATAAATTTCAAAATTATGAAAAATTGAGTTTCTTTTTGTAAAACAAAACTACGGATGAAAAATAATATATCAATTTCGAAATTATTAAAAATTGAATTCTTTTTGTGAAACAAAAGTACGGATCGAAAATAAAATATAAATATCCAAATTAAAAATTGAGTTCTTTTTGTAAAACAAAAGTAGGGATCCAAAATAAAATATAAATTTCGAAATTACAAAAAATTGAGTTCTTTTGCATAAAACCAAAGTACATATCGAGAATAAAATATAAATATCCAAATTACTAAAAATTGAGTTCTTTTCGTAAAACAAAAGTAGGGATTCAAAATAAAATATCAATTTCGAAATTACAAAAAATTTAGTTCTTTTGCTTAAAACCAAAGTATATATCGAGAATAAAATATAAATATCCAAATAACTAAAAATTGAGTTCTTTTTGTAAAACAAAAGTAGGGATCCAAAATAAAATATCAATTTCAAAATTACAAAAAATTGAGTTCTTTTGCATAAAACAAAAGTACGTATCGAGAATAAAATATAAATTTCAAAATTATGAAAAATTGAATTTCTTTTTTGTAAGACAAAACTACAGATGAAAAATAATATATCAATTTTGAAATTATTAAAAAGTTAATTTTTTTTGTAAAAGAAAGTACGGATCAAAAATAAAATATAAATATCCAAATTACTAAAAATTGAGTTCTTTTTGTAAAACAAAAGTAGGGATCCAAAATAAAATATCAATTTCGAAATTACAAAAAATTGAGTTCTTTTGCATAAAACCAAAGTACATATTGAGAATGATATATAAGTATTCAAATTACTAAAAATTGAGTTCTTTTCGTAAAACAAAAGTAGGGATTCAAAATAAAATATCAATTTCGAAATTACAAAAAATTTAGTTCTTTTGCTTAAAACCAAAGTATATATCGAGAATAAAATATAGATATCCAAATAAGTAAAAATTGAGTTCTTTTTGTAAAACAAAAGTAGGGATACAAAATAAAATATCAATTTCGAAATTACAAAAAATTGAGTTCTTTTGCATAAAACAAAAGTACGTATCGAGAATAAAATACAAATTTCAAAATTATGAAAAATTGAATTTCTTTTTTGTAAGACAAAACTACGGATGAAAAATAATATATCAATTTTGAAATTATTAAAAAGTTAATTTTTTTTGTAAAACAAAAGTACGGATCAAAAATAAAATATAAATATCCAAATTACTAAAAATTGAGTTCTTTTTGTAAAACAAAAGTAGGGATCCAAAATAAAATATAAATTTCGAAATTACAAAAAATTGAGTTCTTTTGCATAAAACCAAAGTACATATCGAGAATAAAATATAAATATCCAAATAACTAAAAATTTAGTTCTTTTTGTAAAACAAAAGTAGGGATACAAAATAAAATATCAATTTCGAAATTACAAAAAATTGAGTTCTTTTGCATAAAACAAAAGTACGTATCGAGAGTAAAATATAAATGTCAAAATTATGAAAAATTGAGTTTCTTTTTTTTAAAACAAAACTACGAATGAAAAATAATATATCAATTTCGAAATTATTAAAAATTGAATTCTTTTTGTGAAACAAAAGTACGGATCGAAAATAAAATATAAATATCCAAATTACTAAAATTGAGTTCTTTTTGTAAAACAAAAGTACGGATCCAAAATAAAATATAAATTTTGAAATTACAAAAAATTGAGTTCTTTTGCATAAAACCAAAGTACATATCGAGAATAAAATATAAATATCCAAATTACTAAAAATTGAGTTCTTTTTGTAAAACAAAAGTAGGGATCCAAAATAAAATATCAATTTCGAAATTAAAAAAAATTGAGTTCTTTTGTTTAAAACCAAAGTATATATCGAGAATAAAATATAAATATCCAAATAACTAAAAATTGAGTTCTTTTTGTAAAACAAAAGTAGGGATACAAAATAAAATATCAATTTCAAAATTACAAAACATTGAGTTCTTTTGCATAAAACAAAAGTACGTATCGAGAATAAAATATAAATTTCAAAATTATGAAAAATTGAGTTTCTTTTTTGTAAAACAAAACTACGGATGAAAAATAATATATCAATTTCGAAATTATTAAAAATTGAATTCTTTTTGTGAAACAAAAGTACGGATCGAAAATAAAATATAAATATCCAAATTACTAAAAATTGAGTTCTTTTTGTAAAACAAAAGTACGGATCCAAAATAACATATAAATTTTGAAATTACAAAAAATTGAGTTCTTTTGCATAAAATCAAAGTACATATCGAGAATAAAATATAAATATCCAAATTACTAAAAATTGAGTTCTTTTTGTAAAACAAAAGTAGGGATCCAAAATAAAATATCAATTTCGAAATTACAAAAAATTTAGTTCTTTTGTTTAAAACCAAAGTATATATCGAGAATAAAATATAAATATCCAAATAACTAAAAATTGAGTTCTTTTTGTAAAACAAAAGTAGGGATACAAAATAAAATATCAATTTCGAAATTACAAAAAATTGAGTTCTTTTGCATAAAACAAAAATACGTATCGAGAATAAAATATAAATTTCAAAATTATGAAAAATTGAGTTTCTTTTTTGTAAAACAAAACTACGGATGAAAAATAATATATCAATTTCGAAATTATTAAAAATTGAATTCTTTTTGTGAAACAAAAGAACGGATCGAAAATAAAATATAAATATCCAAATTACTAAAAATTGAGTTCTTTTTGTAAAACAAAAGTAGGGATCCAAAATAAAATATAAATTTCGAAATTACAAAAAATTGAGTTCTTTTGCATAAAGCCAAAGTACATATCGAGAATAAAATATAAATATCCAAATTACTAAAAATTGAGTTCTTTTTGTAAAACAAAAGTAGGGATCCAAAATAAAATATAAATTTCGAAATTACAAAAAATTGAGTTCTTTTGCATAAAACCAAAGTATATATCGAGAATAAAATATAAATATCCAAATAAATAAAAATTGAGTTCTTTTTGTAAAACAAAAGTAGGGATACAAAATAAAATATCAATTTCGAAATTACAAAAAATTGAGTTCTTTTGCATAAAACCAAAGTACATATCGAGAATAAAATATAAATATCCAAATTACTAAAAATTGAGTTCTTTTTGTAAAACAAAAGTAGGGATACAAAATAAAATATCAATTTCGAAATTACAAAAAATTGAGTTCTTTTGCATAAAACAAAAGTACGTATCGAGAACAAAATAAAAATTTCACAATTATGAAAAATTGAGTTTCTTTTTTGTAAAACAAAACTACGGATGAAAAATAATATATCAATTTCGAAATTATTAAAAATTGAATTCTTTTTGTGAAACAAAAGTACGAATCGAAAATAAAATATAAATATCCAAATTGCTAAAAATTGAGTTCTTTTTGTAAAACAAAAGTACGGATCCAAAATAAAATATAAATTTCGAAATTACAAAAAATTGAGTTCTTTTGCATAAAACCAAAGTACATATCGAGAATAAAATATAAATATCCAAATTACTAAAAATTGAGTTCTTTTTGTAAAACAAAAGTAGGGATCCAAAAGAAAATATAAATTTCGAAATTACAAAAAATTGAGTTCTTTTGCATAAAACCAAAGTACATATCGAGAATAAAATATAAATATCCAAATTACTAAAAATTGAGTTCTTTTTGTAAAACAAAAGTAGGGATACAAAATAAAATATCAATTTCGAAATTACAAAAAATTGAGTTCTTTTGCATAAAACAAAAGTACGTATCGAGAATAAAATATAAATTACAAAATTATGAAAAATTGAGTTTCTTTTTTGTAAAACAAAACTACGGATGAAAAATAATATATCAATTTCGAAATTATTAAAAATTGAATTCTTTTTGTAAAACAAATGTACGGATCGAAAATAAAATATAAATATCCAAATTACTAAAAATTGAGTTCTTTTTGTAAAACAAAAGTACGGATCCAAAATAAAATATAAATTTTGAAATTACAAAAAATTGAGTTCTTTTGCATAAAACCAAAGTACATATCGAGAATAAAATATAAATATCCAAATTACTAAAAATTGAGTTCTTTTGTAAAACAAAAGTAGGGATCCAAAATAAAATATCAATTTCGAAATTACAAAAAATTTAGTTCTTTTGCTTAAAACCAAAGTATATATCGAGAATAAAATATAAATATCCAAATAACTAAAAATTGAGTTCTTTTTGTAATACAAAAATAGGGATACAAAATAAAATATCAATTTCGAAATTACAAAAATTGAGTTCTTTTGCATAAAACCAAAGTACATATCGAGAATAAAATATAAATATCCAAATTACTAAAAATTTAGTTCTTTTTGTAAAACAAAAGTAGGGATACAAAATAAAATATCAATTTCGAAATTACAAAAAATTGAGTTCTTTTGCATAAAACAAAAGTACGTATCGAGAATAAAATATAAATTTCAAAATTATGAAAAATTGAGTTTCTTTTTTGTAAAACAAAACTACGGATGAAAAATAATATATCAATTTCGAAATTATTAAAAATTGAATTCTTTTTGTGAAACAAAAGTACGGATCGAAAATAAAATATAAATATCCAAATTGCTAAAAATTGAGTTCTTTTGTAAAACAAAAGTACGGATACAAAATAAAATATAAATTTCGAAATTACAAAAATTGAGTTCTTTTGCATAAAACCAAAGTACATATCGAGAATAAAATATAAATATCCAAATTACTAAAAATTGAGTTCTTTTTGTAAAACAAAAGTAGGGATCCAAAAGAAAATATAAATTTCGAAATTACAAAAAATTGAGTTCTTTTGCATAAAACCAAAGTACATATCGAGAATAAAATATAAATATCCAAATTACTAAAAATTGAGTTCTTTTGTAAAACAAAAGTAGGGATACAAAATAAAATATCAATTTCGAAATTACAAAAATTGAGTTCTTTTGCATAAAACAAAAGTACGTATCGAGAATAAAATATAAATTTCAAAATTATGAAAAATTGAGTTTCTTTTTGTAAAACAAAACTACGGATGAAAAATAATATATCAATTTCGAAATTACTAAAAATTGAATTCTTTTGTGAAACAAATGTACGGATCGAAAATAAAATATAAATATCCAAATTACTAAAAATTGAGTTCTTTTGTAAAACAAAAGTACGGATCCAAAATAAAATACAAATTTTGAAATTACAAAAAATTGAGTTCTTTTGCATAAAACCAAAGTACATATCGAGAATAAAATATAAATATCCAAATTACTAAAAATTGAGTTCTTTTTGTAAAACAAAAGTAGGGATCCAAAATAAAATATCAATTTCGAAATTACAAAAAATTTAGTTCTTTTGCTTAAAACCAAAGTATATATCGAGAATAAAATATAAATATCCAAATAACTAAAAATTGAGTTCTTTTGTAATACAAAAATAGGGATACAAAATAAAATATCAATTTCGAAATTACAAAAAATTGAGTTCTTTTGCATAAAACCAAAGTACATATCGAGAATAAAATATAAATATCCAAATTACTAAAAATTTAGTTCTTTTTGTAAAACAAAAGTAGGGATACAAAATAAAATATCAATTTCGAAATTACAAAAAATTGAGTTCTTTTGCATAAAACAAAAGTACGTATCGAGAATAAAATATAAATTTCAAAATTATGAAAAATTGAGTTTCTTTTTTGTAAAACAAAACTACGTATGAAAAATAATATATCAATTTCGAAATTATTAAAAATTGAATTCTTTTTGTGAAACAAAAGTACGGATCGAAAATAAAATATAAATATCCAAATTGCTAAAAATTGAGTTCTTTTGTAAAACAAAAGTACGGATACAAAATAAAATATAAATTTCGAAATTACAAAAAATTGAGTTCTTTTGCATAAAACCAAAGTACATATCGAGAATAAAATATAAATATCCAAATTACTAAAAATTGAGTTCTTTTTGTAAAACAAAAGTAGGGATCCAAAAGAAAATATAAATTTCGAAATTACAAAAAATTGAGTTCTTTTGCATAAAACCAAAGTACATATCGAGAATAAAATATAAATATCCAAATTACTAAAAATTGAGTTCTTTTTGTAAAACAAAAGTAGGGATACAAAATAAAATATCAATTTCGAAATTACAAAAAATTGAGTTCTTTTGCATAAAACAAAAGTACGTATCGAGAATAAAATATAAATTTCAAAATTATGAAAAATTGAGTTTCTTTTTTGTAAAACAAAACTACGGATGAAAAATAATATATCAATTTCGAAATTACTAAAAATTGAATTCTTTTTGTGAAACAAATGTACGGATCGAAAATAAAATATAAATATCCAAATTACTAAAAATTGAGTTCTTTTTGTAAAACAAAAGTACGGATCCAAAATAAAATACAAATTTTGAAATTACAAAAAATTGAGTTCTTTTGCATAAAACCAAAGTACATATCGAGAATAAAATATAAATATCCAAATTACTAAAAATTGAGTTCTTTTTGTAAAACAAAAGTAGGGATCCAAAATAAAATATCAATTTCGAAATTACAAAAAATTTAGTTCTTTTGCTTAAAACCAAAGTATATATCGAGAATAAAATATAAATATCCAAATAACTAAAAATTGAGTTCTTTTTGTAATACAAAAATAGGGATACAAAATAAAATATCAATTTCGAAATTACAAAAAATTGAGTTCTTTTGCATAAAACCAAAGTACATATCGAGAATAAAATATAAATATCCAAATTACTAAAAATTTAGTTCTTTTTGTAAAACAAAAGTAGGGATACAAAATAAAATATCAATTTCGAAATTACAAAAAATTGAGTTCTTTTGCATAAAACAAAAGTACGTATCGAGAATAAAATATAAATTTCAAAATTATGAAAAATTGAGTTTCTTTTTTGTAAAACAAAACTACGGATGAAAAATAATATATCAATTTCGAAATTATTAAAAATTGAATTCTTTTTGTGAAACAAAAGTACGGATCGAAAATAAAATATAAATATCCAAATTGCTAAAAATTGAGTTCTTTTTGTAAAACAAAAGTACGGATACAAAATAAAATATAAATTTCGAAATTACAAAAAATTGAGTTCTTTTGCATAAAACCAAAGTACATATCGAGAATAAAATATAAATATCCAAATTACTAAAAATTGAGTTCTTTTTGTAAAACAAAAGTAGGGATCCAAAAGAAAATATAAATTTCGAAATTACAAAAAATTGAGTTCTTTTGCATAAAACCAAAGTACATATCGAGAATAAAATATAAATATCCAAATTACTAAAAATTGAGTTCTTTTTGTAAAACAAAAGTAGGGATACAAAATAAAATATCAATTTCGAAATTACAAAAAATTGAGTTCTTTTGCATAAAACAAAAGTACGTATCGAGAATAAAATATAAATTTCAAAATTATGAAAAATTGAGTTTCTTTTTTGTAAAACAAAACTACGGATGAAAAATAATATATCAATTTCGAAATTACTAAAAATTGAATTCTTTTTGTGAAACAAATGTACGGATCGAAAATAAAATATAAATATCCAAATTACTAAAAATTGAGTTCTTTTTGTAAAACAAAAGTACGGATCCAAAATAAAATACAAATTTTGAAATTACAAAAAATTGAGTTCTTTTGCATAAAACCAAAGTACATATCGAGAATAAAATATAAATATCCAAATTACTAAAAATTGAGTTCTTTTGTAAAACAAAAGTAGGGATCCAAAATAAAATATAAATTTCGAAATTACAAAAAATTGAGTTCTTTTGCATAAAACCAAAGTACATATCGAGAATAAAATATAAATATCCAAATTACTAAAAATTGAGTTCTTTTTGTAAAACAAAAGTAGGAATACAAAATAAAATATCAATTTCGAAATTACAAAAAATTGAGTTCTTTTGCATAAAACAAAAGTACATATCGAGAATAAAATATAAATTTCAAAATTATGAAAAATTGAGTTTCTTGTTTGTAAAACAAAACTACGGATGAAAAATAATATATCAATTTCGAAATTATTAAAAATTGAATTCTTTTTGTGAAACAAAAGTACTGGATCGAAAATAAAATATAAATATCCAAATTACTAAAAATTGAGTTCTTTTGTAAAACAAAAGTAGGGATCCAAAAGAAAATATAAATTTCGAAATTACAAAAAATTGAGTTCTTTTGCATAAAACCAAAGTACATATCGAGAATAAAATATAAATATCCAAATTACTAAAAATTGAGTTCTTTTTGTAAAACAAAAGTAGGGATACAAAATAAAATATCAATTTCGAAATTACAAAAAATTGAGTTCTTTTGCATAAAACAAAAGTACGTATCGAGAATAAAATAAAAATTTCAAAATTATGAAAAATTGAGTTTCTTTTTTGTAAAACAAAACTACGGATGAAAAATAATATATCAATTTCGAAATTATTAAAAATTGAATTCTTTTTGTGAAACAAAAGTACTGGATCGAAAATAAAATATAAATATCCAAATTACTAAAAATTGAGTTCTTTTTGTAAAACAAAAGTACGGATCCAAAATAAAATATAAATTTTGAAATTACAAAAAATTGAGTTCTTTTGCATAAAACCAAAGTACATATCGAGAATAAAATATAAATATCCAAATTACTAAAAATTGAGTTCTCTTTGTAAAACAAAAGTAGGGATCCAAAATAAAATATCAATTTCAAAATTACAAAAAATTTAGTTCTTTTGTTTAAAACCAAAGTATATATCGAGAATAAAATATAAATATCCAAATAACTAAAAATTGAGTTCTTTTTGTAAAACAAAAGTAGGGATACAAAATAAAATATCAATTTCGAAATTACAAAAAATTCAGTTCTTTTGCATAAAACAAAAGTACGTATCGAGAATAAAATATAAATTTCAAAATTATGAAAAATTGAGTTTCTTTTTTGTAAAACAAAACTATGGATGAAAAATAATATATGAATTTCCAAATTACTAAAAATTGAGTTCGTTTTGTAAAACAAAAGTAGGGATCCGAAATAAAATATCAATATCCAAATTACTAGAAATTGAGTTCTTTTTGTAAAACAAAAGTAAGGATCCGAAATAACATATAAATTTCGAAATTACAAAAAATTGAGTTCTTTTGCATAAAACCAAAGTACATATCGAGAATAAAATATAAATATCCAAATTACTAAAAATTGAGTTCTTTTTGTAAAAGAAAAGTAGGGATCCAAAATAAAATATCAATTTTGAAATTACAAAAAATTTAGTTCTTTTGCTTAAAACCAAAGTATATATCGAGAATAAAACATAAA
>CM059261.1:3535983-3551178 GCA_030347555.1 Lablab purpureus | reverse complement strand
AAAAGAAACTCAATTTTTATAATTTGGAAATTTATATTTTATTCTCGATATGTACTTTTGTTTTATGCAAAAGAACTCAATTTTTGTAATTTCGAAATTCATATTTTATTTTGGATCCCTACTTTTTGTTTTACAAAAAGAACTCAATTTTTAGTAATTTGGATATTTATATTTCATTCTCGATACGTACTTTTGTTTTATGCAAAAGGATTCAATTTTTAGTAATTTTGAAATTGGTATATTTTATTTTGGATCCGTACTTTTGTTTCACAAAAAGAAACTCAATTTTCAGTAATTTGGATATTTATATTTTATTCTCGATCATGTACTTTTGTTCTATGCAAAAGAACTCAATTTTGTAATTTCGAAATTGATATTTTATTTTGGATCCCTACTTTTGTTTTACAAAAGAACTCAATTTTAGTAATTTGGATATTTATATTTTATTCTCGATATGTACTTTTGTTTTATGCAAAAGAACTCAATTTTTGTAATTTCGAAATTGATATTTTATTTTGGATCCCTACTTTTGTTTTATACAAAAAGAACTCAATTTTTAGTAATTTGGATATTTATATTTTATTTTCGATACGTACTTTTGTTTTATGCAAAAGAACTCAATTTTTTGTAATTTCGAAATTGATATTTTATTTTGGATCCCTACTTTTGTTTTACAAAAAGAACTCAATTTTTAGTAATTTGGATATTTATATTTTATTTTCGATATGTACTTTGGTTTTATGCAAAAGAACTCAATTTTATGTAATTTCGAAATTGATATTTTATTTTGGATCCCTACTTTTGTTTTACAAAAAAGAACTCAATTTTTAGTAATTTGGATATTTATATTTTATTCTCGATATGTACTTTTGTTTTATGCAAAAGAACTCAATTTTTGTAATTTCGAAATTGATATTTTATTTTGGATCCCTACTTTTGTTTTACAAAAAGAACTCAATTTTAGTAACTTGGATATTTATATTTTATTCTCGATATGTACTTTGGTTTTATGCAAAAGAACTCAATTTTTGTAATTTCGAAATTGATATTTTATTTTGGATCCCTACTCTTGTTTTATACAAAAAGAACTCAATTTTTAGTAATTTGGATATTTATATTTTATTCTCGATATGTACTTTGGTTTTATGCAAAAGAACTCAATTTTTGTAATTTCGAAATTGATATTTTATTTTGGATCCCTACTTTTGTTTTACAAAAAGAACTCAATTTTTGTGATTTGGATATTTATATTTTATTCTCGATATGTACTTTGGTTTTATGCAAAGGAACTCAATTTTTGTAATTTCGAAATTTATATTTTATTTTGGATCCCTACTTTTGTTTTACAAAAAGAACTTAATTTTTAGTAATTTGGATATTTATATTTTATTCTCTCGATATGTAATTTGTTTTATGCAAAAGAACTCAATTTTTGTAATTTCGAAATTTATATTTTGTTTTGGATCCCTACTTTTGTTTTACAAAAGAACTCAATTTTAGTAATTTGGATATTTATATTTTATTTTCGATCCGTACTTTTTGTTTTACAAAAAGAATTCAATTTTAGTAATTTCGAAATTGATATATTATTTTTCATCTGTAGTTTTGTTTTACAAAAAGAAACTCAATTTTCATAATTTTGAAATTTATATTTTATTTTCCATACGTCCTTTTTGTTTTATGCAAAAGAACTCAATTTTTGTAATTTCGAAATTCATATTTTATTTTGGATCCCTACTTTTTTGTTTTAGAAAAAGAACTCAACTTTTAGTAATTTGGATTTTTATATTTTATTTTCAATCTGTACTTTTGTTTTACAAAAAGGATTCAATTTTTAATAATTTTGAAATTGGTATATTATTTTTCATCCGTAGTTTTGTTTCACAAAAAGAAAGTCAATTTTTCATAATTTTGAAATTTATATTTGATTCTCGATACGTACTTTTGTTCTATGCAAAAGAACTCAATTTTGTAATTTCGAAATTGATATTTTATTTTGGATCCCTACTTTTTGTTTTACAAAAAGAACTCAATTTTAGTAACTTGGATATTTATATTTTATTCTCGATATGTACTTTGGTTTTATGCAAAAGAACTCAATTTTTGTAATTTCGAAATTGATATTTTATTTTGGATCCCTACTCTTGTTTTATACAAAAAGAACTCAATTTTTAGTAACTTGGATATTTATATTTTATTCTCGATATGTACTTTGGTTTTATGCAAAAGAACTCAATTTTTGTAATTTCGAAATTGATATTTTATTTTGGATCCCTACTTTTGTTTTACAAAAAGAACTCAATTTTTGTGATTTGGATATTTATATTTTATTCTCGATATGTACTTTGGTTTTATGCAAAGGAACTCAATTTTTGTAATTTCGAAATTTATATTTTATTTTGGATCCCTACTTTTGTTTTACAAAAGAACTTAATTTTTAGTAATTTGGATATTTATATTTTATTCTCGATATGTAATTTGTTTTATGCAAAAGAACTCAATTTTTGTAATTTCGAAATTTATATTTTGTTTTGGATCCCTACTTTTGTTTTACAAAAAGAACTCAATTTTAGTAATTTGGATATTTATATTTTATTTTTCGATCCGTACTTTTTGTTTTACAAAAAGAATTCAATTTTAGTAATTTCGAAATTGATATATTATTTTTCATCTGTAGTTTTGTTTTACAAAAAGAAACTCAATTTTTCATAATTTTGAAATTTATATTTTATTTTCCATACGTCCTTTTTGTTTTATGCAAAGAACTCAATTTTTGTAATTTCGAAATTCATATTTTATTTTGGATCCCTACTTTTTTGTTTTAGAAAAAGAACTCAACTTTTAGTAATTTGGATTTTTATATTTTATTTTCAATCTGTACTTTTGTTTTACAAAAAGGATTCAATTTTTAATAATTTTGAAATTGGTATATTATTTTTCATCCAGTAGTTTTGTTTCACAAAAAGAAAGTCAATTTTCATAATTTTGAAATTTATATTTGATTCTCGATCACGTACTTTTGTTCTATGCAAAAGAACTCAATTTTTGTAATTTCGAAATTGATATTTTATTTTGGATCCCTACTTTTTGTTTTACAAAAGAACTCAATTTTAGTAACTTGGATATTTATATTTTATTCTCGATATGTACTTTGGTTTTATGCAAAAGAACTCAATTTTTGTAATTTCGAAATTGATATTTTATTTTGGATCCCTACTCTTGTTTTATACAAAAAGAACTCAATTTTTAGTAACTTGGATATTTATATTTTATTCTCGATATGTACTTTGGTTTTATGCAAAGAACTCAATTTTTGTAATTTCGAAATTGATATTTTATTTTGGATCCCTACTTTTGTTTTACAAAAAGAACTCAATTTTTGTGATTTGGATATTTATATTTTATTCTCGATATGTACTTTGGTTTTATGCAAAGGAACTCAATTTTGTAATTTCGAAATTTATATTTTATTTTGGATCCCTACTTTTGTTTTACAAAAGAACTTAATTTTTAGTAATTTGGATATTTATATTTTATTCTCGATATGTAATTTGTTTTATGCAAAAGAACTCAATTTTTGTAATTTCGAAATTTATATTTTGTTTTGGATCCCTACTTTTGTTTTACAAAAGAACTCAATTTTTAGTAATTTGGATATTTATATTTTATTTTTCGATCCGTACTTTTGTTTTACAAAAAGAATTCAATTTTAGTAATTTCGAAATTGATATATTATTTTTCATCTGTAGTTTTGTTTTACAAAAAGAAACTCAATTTTTCATAATTTTGAAATTTATATTTTATTTTCCATACGTCCTTTTTGTTTTATGCAAAAGAACTCAATTTTTGTAATTTCGAAATTCATATTTTATTTTGGATCCCTACTTTTTTGTTTTAGAAAAAGAACTCAACTTTTAGTAATTTGGATTTTTATATTTTATTTTCAATCTGTACTTTTGTTTTACAAAAAGGATTCAATTTTAATAATTTTGAAATTGGTATATTATTTTTCATCAGTAGTTTTGTTTCACAAAAAGAAAGTCAATTTTTCATAATTTTGAAATTTATATTTGATTCTCGATCACGTACTTTTGTTCTATGCAAAAGAACTCAATTTTGTAATTTCGAAATTGATATTTTATTTTGGATCCCTACTTTTTGTTTTACAAAAAGAACTCAATTACAGTAACTTGGATATTTATATTTTATTCTCGATATGTACTTTGGTTTTATGCAAAGAACTCAATTTTTGTAATTTCGAAATTGATATTTTATTTTGGATCCCTACTCTTGTTTTATACAAAAAGAACTCAATTTTTAGTAACTTGGATATTTATATTTTATTCTCGATATGTACTTTGGTTTTATGCAAAAGAACTCAATTTTTGTAATTTCGAAATTGATATTTTATTTTGGATCCCTACTTTTGTTTTACAAAAGAACTCAATTTTGTGATTTGGATATTTATATTTTATTCTCGATATGTACTTTGGTTTTATGCAAAGGAACTCAATTTTTGTAATTTCGAAATTTATATTTTATTTTGGATCCCTACTTTTGTTTTACAAAAGAACTTAATTTTTAGTAATTTGGATATTTATATTTTATTCTCGATATGTAATTTGTTTTATGCAAAAGAACTCAATTTTTGTAATTTCCAAATTTATATTTTGTTTTGGATCCCTACTTTTGTTTTACAAAAGAACTCAATTTTAGTAATTTGGATATTTATATTTTATTTTTCGATCCGTACTTTTTGTTTTACAAAAAGAATTCAATTTTAGTAATTTCGAAATTGATATATTATTTTTCATCTGTAGTTTTGTTTTACAAAAAGAAACTCAATTTTTCATAATTTTGAAATTTATATTTTATTTTCCATACGTCCTTTTTGTTTTATGCAAAAGAACTCAATTTTTGTAATTTCGAAATTCATATTTTATTTTGGATCCCTACTTTTTTGTTTTAGAAAAGAACTCAACTTTTAGTAATTTGGATTTTTATACTTTATTTTCAATCTGTACTTTTGTTTTACAAAAGGATTCAATTTTAATAATTTTGAAATTGGTATATTATTTTTCATCCAGTAGTTTTGTTTCACAAAAAGAAAGTCAATTTTTCATAATTTTGAAATTTATATTTGATTCTCGATCACGTACTTTTGTTCT
Source organism: Lablab purpureus (assembly GCA_030347555.1). Taxonomy (NCBI): domain Eukaryota; kingdom Viridiplantae; phylum Streptophyta; class Magnoliopsida; order Fabales; family Fabaceae; genus Lablab; species Lablab purpureus. The sequence continues at coordinate 3,546,010 of CM059261.1, read as the reverse complement.
ATGCAAAAGAACTCAATTTTGTAATTTCGAAATTGATATTTTATTTTGGATCCCTACTTTTTGTTTTACAAAAAGAACTCAATTACAGTAACTTGGATATTTATATTTTATTCTCGATATGTACTTTGGTTTTATGCAAAAGAACTCAATTTTTGTAATTTCGAAATTGATATTTTATTTTGGATCCCTACTCTTGTTTTATACAAAAAGAACTCAATTTTTAGTAACTTGGATATTTATATTTTATTCTCGATATGTACTTTGGTTTTATGCAAAGAACTCAATTTTTGTAATTTCGAAATTGATATTTTATTTTGGATCCCTACTTTTGTTTTACAAAAAGAACTCAATTTTTGTGATTTGGATATTTATATTTTATTCTCGATATGTACTTTGGTTTTATGCAAAGGAACTCAATTTTTGTAATTTCGAAATTTATATTTTATTTTGGATCCCTACTTTTGTTTTACAAAAAGAACTTAATTTTTAGTAATTTGGATATTTATATTTTATTCTCGATATGTAATTTGTTTTATGCAAAAGAACTCAATTTTTGTAATTTCGAAATTTATATTTTGTTTTGGATCCCTACTTTTGTTTTACAAAAGAACTCAATTTTTAGTAATTTGGATATTTATATTTTATTTTCGATCCGTACTTTTGTTTTACAAAAAGAATTCAATTTTAGTAATTTCGAAATTGATATATTATTTTTCATCTGTAGTTTTGTTTTACAAAAGAAACTCAATTTTTCATAATTTTGAAATTTATATTTTATTTTCCATACGTCCTTTTTGTTTTATGCAAAAGAACTCAATTTTTGTAATTTCGAAATTCATATTTTATTTTGGATCCCTACTTTTTTGTTTTAGAAAAAGAACTCAACTTTTAGTAATTTGGATTTTTATATTTTATTTTCAATCTGTACTTTTGTTTTACAAAAAGGATTCAATTTTAATAATTTTGAAATTGGTATATTATTTTTCATCCGTAGTTTTGTTTCACAAAAAGAAAGTCAATTTTTCATAATTTTGAAATTTATATTTGATTCTCGATCACGTACTTTTGTTCTATGCAAAAGAACTCAATTTTGTAATTTCGAAATTGATATTTTATTTTGGATCCCTACTTTTTGTTTTACAAAAGAACTCAATTTTAGTAACTTGGATATTTATATTTTATTCTCGATATGTACTTTGGTTTTATGCAAAAGAACTCAATTTTTGTAATTTCGAAATTGATATTTTATTTTGGATCCCTACTTTTGTTTTATACAAAAAGAACTCAATTTTTAGTAACTTGGATATTTATATTTTATTCTCGATATGTACTTTGGTTTTATGCAAAAGAACTCAATTTTTGTAATTTCGAAATTGATATTTTATTTTGGATCCCTACTTTTGTTTTACAAAAAGAACTCAATTTTAGTAATTTGGATATTTATATTTTATTCTCGATATGTACTTTGGTTTTATGCAAAAGAACTCAATTTTTGTAATTTCGAAATTGATATTTTATTTTGGATCCCTACTTTTGTTTTATACAAAAGAACTCAATTTTTAGTAATTTGGATATTTATATTTTATTCTCGATATGTACTTTGGTTTTATGCAAAAGAACTCAATTTTTGTAATTTCGAAATTGATATTTTATTTTGGATCCCTACTTTTGTTTTACAAAAAGAACTCAATTTTTGTGATTTGGATATTTATATTTTATTCTCGATATGTACTTTGGTTTTATGCAAAGGAACTCAATTTTGTAATTTCGAAATTTATATTTTATTTTGGATCCCTACTTTTGTTTTACAAAAAGAACTTAATTTTTAGTAATTTGGATATTTATATTTTATTCTCGATATGTAATTTGTTTTATGCAAAAGAACTCAATTTTTGTAATTTCGAAATTTATATTTTGTTTTGGATCCCTACTTTTGTTTTACAAAAAGAACTCAATTTTTAGTAATTTGGATATTTATATTTTATTTTCGATCCGTACTTTTGTTTTACAAAAGAATTCAATTTTAGTAATTTCGAAATTGATATATTATTTTTCATCTGTAGTTTTGTTTTACAAAAAGAAACTCAATTTTTCATAATTTTGAAATTTATATTTTATTTTCCATACGTCCTTTTTGTTTTATGCAAAAGAACTCAATTTTTGTAATTTCGAAATTCATATTTTATTTTGGATCCCTACTTTTTTGTTTTAGAAAAGAACTCAACTTTTAGTAATTTGGATTTTTATACTTTATTTTCAATCTGTACTTTTGTTTTACAAAAAGGATTCAATTTTAATAATTTTGAAATTGGTATATTATTTTTCATCCAGTAGTTTTGTTTCACAAAAAGAAAGTCAATTTTTCATAATTTTGAAATTTATATTTGATTCTCGATACGTACTTTTGTTCTATGCAAAAGAACTCAATTTTGTAATTTCGAAATTGATATTTTATTTTGGATCCCTACTTTTTGTTTTACAAAAAGAACTCAATTTTCAGTAACTTGGATATTTATATTTTATTCTCGATATGTACTTTGGTTTTATGCAAAAGAACTCAATTTTTGTAATTTCGAAATTGATATTTTATTTTGGATCCCTACTTTTGTTTTATACAAAAAGAACTCAATTTTTAGTAATTTGGATATTTATATTTTATTCTCGATATGTACTTTGGTTTTATGCAAAAGAACTCAATTTTTGTAATTTCGAAATTGATATTTTATTTTGGATCCCTACTTTTGTTTTACAAAAAGAACTCAATTTTTAGTAATTTGGATATTTATATTTTATTCTCGATATGTACTTTGGTTTTATGCAAAGAACTCAATTTTTGTAATTTCGAAATTGATATTTTATTTTGGATCCCTACTTTTGTTTTACAAAAAGAACTCAATTTTAGTAACTTGGATATTTATATTTTATTCTCGATATGTACTTTGGTTTTATGCAAAAGAACTCAATTTTTGTAATTTCGAAATTGATATTTTATTTTGGATCCCTACTCTTGTTTTATACAAAAAGAACTCAATTTTTAGTAACTTGGATATTTATATTTTATTCTCGATATGTACTTTGGTTTTATGCAAAAGAACTCAATTTTTGTAATTTCGAAATTGATATTTTATTTTGGATCCCTACTTTTGTTTTACAAAAGAACTCAATTTTTGTGATTTGGATATTTATATTTTATTCTCGATATGTACTTTGGTTTTATGCAAAGGAACTCAATTTTTGTAATTTCGAAATTTATATTTTATTTTGGATCCCTACTTTTGTTTTACAAAAAGAACTTAATTTTTAGTAATTTGGATATTTATATTTTATTCTCGATATGTAATTTGTTTTATGCAAAAGAACTCAATTTTTGTAATTTCAAATTTATATTTTGTTTTGGATCCCTACTTTTGTTTTACAAAAAGAACTCAATTTTTAGTAATTTGGATATTTATATTTTATTTTCGATCCGTACTTTTTGTTTTACAAAAGAATTCAATTTTAGTAATTTCGAAATTGATATATTATTTTTCATCTGTAGTTTTGTTTTACAAAAAGAAACTCAATTTTTCATAATTTTGAAATTTATATTTTATTTTCCATACGTCCTTTTTGTTTTATGCAAAGAACTCAATTTTTGTAATTTCGAAATTCATATTTTATTTTGGATCCCTACTTTTTGTTTTAGAAAAAGAACTCAACTTTTAGTAATTTGGATTTTTATACTTTATTTTCAATCTGTACTTTTGTTTTACAAAAAGGATTCAATTTTTAATAATTTTGAAATTGGTATATTATTTTTCATCCAGTAGTTTTGTTTCACAAAAAGAAAGTCAATTTTCATAATTTTGAAATTTATATTTGATTCTCGATACGTACTTTTGTTCTATGCAAAAGAACTCAATTTTTGTAATTTCGAAATTGATATTTTATTTTGGATCCCTACTTTTTGTTTTACAAAAAGAACTCAATTTTAGTAACTTGGATATTTATATTTTATTCTCGATATGTACTTTGGTTTTATGCAAAAGAACTCAATTTTTGTAATTTCGAAATTGATATTTTATTTTGGATCCCTACTCTTGTTTTATACAAAAGAACTCAATTTTTAGTAACTTGGATATTTATATTTTATTCTCGATATGTACTTTGGTTTTATGCAAAGAACTCAATTTTTGTAATTTCGAAATTGATATTTTATTTTGGATCCCTACTTTTGTTTTACAAAAAGAACTCAATTTTTGTGATTTGGATATTTATATTTTATTCTCGATATGTACTTTGGTTTTATGCAAAGGAACTCAATTTTTGTAATTTCGAAATTTATATTTTATTTTGGATCCCTACTTTTGTTTTACAAAAAGAACTTAATTTTTAGTAATTTGGATATTTATATTTTATTCTCGATATGTAATTTGTTTTATGCAAAAGAACTCAATTTTTGTAATTTCAAATTTATATTTTGTTTTGGATCCCTACTTTTGTTTTACAAAAGAACTCAATTTTTAGTAATTTGGATATTTATATTTTATTTTTCGATCCGTACTTTTTGTTTTACAAAAAGAATTCAATTTTAGTAATTTCGAAATTGATATATTATTTTTCATCTGTAGTTTTGTTTTACAAAAAGAAACTCAATTTTCATAATTTTGAAATTTATATTTTATTTTCCATACGTCCTTTTTGTTTTATGCAAAAGAACTCAATTTTTGTAATTTCGAAATTCATATTTTATTTTGGATCCCTACTTTTTTGTTTTAGAAAAAGAACTCAACTTTTAGTAATTTGGATTTTTATACTTTATTTTCAATCTGTACTTTTGTTTTACAAAAAGGATTCAATTTTAATAATTTTGAAATTGGTATATTATTTTTCATCCGTAGTTTTGTTTCACAAAAAAGAAAGTCAATTTTTCATAATTTTGAAATTTATATTTGATTCTCGATCACGTACTTTTGTTCTATGCAAAAGAACTCAATTTTTGTAATTTCGAAATTGATATTTTATTTTGGATCCCTACTTTTTGTTTTACAAAAAGAACTCAATTTTAGTAACTTGGATATTTATATTTTATTCTCGATATGTACTTTGGTTTTATGCAAAAGAACTCAATTTTTGTAATTTCGAAATTGATATTTTATTTTGGATCCCTACTCTTGTTTTATACAAAAAGAACTCAATTTTTAGTAACTTGGATATTTATATTTTATTCTCGATATGTACTTTGGTTTTATGCAAAAGAACTCAATTTTTGTAATTTCGAAATTGATATTTTATTTTGGATCCCTACTTTTGTTTTACAAAAGAACTCAATTTTTGTGATTTGGATATTTATATTTTATTCTCGATATGTACTTTGGTTTTATGCAAAGGAACTCAATTTTTGTAATTTCGAAATTTATATTTTATTTTGGATCCCTACTTTTGTTTTACAAAAGAACTTAATTTTTAGTAATTTGGATATTTATATTTTATTCTCGATATGTAATTTGTTTTATGCAAAAGAACTCAATTTTTGTAATTTCGAAATTTATATTTTGTTTTGGATCCCTACTTTTGTTTTACAAAAAGAACTCAATTTTAGTAATTTGGATATTTATATTTTATTTTCGATCCGTACTTTTTGTTTTACAAAAAGAATTCAATTTTAGTAATTTCGAAATTGATATATTATTTTTCATCATGTAGTTTTGTTTTACAAAAAGAAACTCAATTTTTCATAATTTTGAAATTTATATTTTATTTTCCATACGTCCTTTTTGTTTTATGCAAAAGAACTCAATTTTTGTAATTTCGAAATTCATATTTTATTTTGGATCCCTACTTTTTTGTTTTAGAAAAGAACTCAACTTTTAGTAATTTGGATTTTTATACTTTATTTTCAATCTGTACTTTTGTTTTACAAAAGGATTCAATTTTTAATAATTTTGAAATTGGTATATTATTTTTCATCAGTAGTTTTGTTTCACAAAAAGAAAGTCAATTTTCATAATTTTGAAATTTATATTTGATTCTCGATACGTACTTTTGTTCTATGCAAAAGAACTCAATTTTTGTAATTTCGAAATTGATATTTTATTTTGGATCCCTACTTTTTGTTTTACAAAAAGAACTCAATTTTAGTAACTTGGATATTTATATTTTATTCTCGATATGTACTTTGGTTTTATGCAAAGAACTCAATTTTTGTAATTTCGAAATTGATATTTTATTTTGGATCCCTACTCTTGTTTTATACAAAAGAACTCAATTTTTAGTAACTTGGATATTTATATTTTATTCTCGATATGTACTTTGGTTTTATGCAAAAGAACTCAATTTTTGTAATTTCGAAATTGATATTTTATTTTGGATCCCTACTCTTGTTTTATACAAAAAGAACTCAATTTTTAGTAACTTGGATATTTATATTTTATTCTCGATATGTACTTTGGTTTTATGCAAAAGAACTCAATTTTTGTAATTTCGAAATTGATATTTTATTTTGGATCCCTACTTTTGTTTTACAAAAAGAACTCAATTTTTGTGATTTGGATATTTATATTTTATTCTCGATATGTACTTTGGTTTTATGCAAAGGAACTCAATTTTTGTAATTTCGAAATTTATATTTTATTTTGGATCCCTACTTTTGTTTTACAAAAGAACTTAATTTTTAGTAATTTGGATATTTATATTTTATTCTCGATATGTAATTTGTTTTATGCAAAAGAACTCAATTTTTGTAATTTCCAAATTTATATTTTGTTTTGGATCCCTACTTTTGTTTTACAAAAGAACTCAATTTTTAGTAATTTGGATATTTATATTTTATTTTCGATCCGTACTTTTTGTTTTACAAAAGAATTCAATTTTAGTAATTTCGAAATTGATATATTATTTTTCATCTGTAGTTTTGTTTTACAAAAGAAACTCAATTTTTCATAATTTTGAAATTTATATTTTATTTTCCATACGTCCTTTTTGTTTTATGCAAAAGAACTCAATTTTTGTAATTTCGAAATTCATATTTTATTTTGGATCCCTACTTTTTTGTTTTAGAAAAAGAACTCAACTTTTAGTAATTTGGATTTTTATATTTTATTTTCAATCTGTACTTTTGTTTTACAAAAGGATTCAATTTTAATAATTTTGAAATTGGTATATTATTTTTCATCCGTAGTTTTGTTTCACAAAAAGAAAGTCAATTTTTCATAATTTTGAAATTTATATTTGATTCTCGATACGTACTTTTGTTCTATGCAAAGAACTCAATTTTGTAATTTCGAAATTGATATTTTATTTTGGATCCCTACTTTTGTTTTACAAAAGAACTCAATTTTAGTAACTTGGATATTTATATTTTATTCTCGATATGTACTTTGGTTTTATGCAAAAGAACTCAATTTTTGTAATTTCGAAATTGATATTTTATTTTGGATCCCTACTTTTGTTTTACAAAAAGAACTCAATTTTTAGTAACTTGGATATTTATATTTTATTCTCGATATGTACTTTGGTTTTATGCAAAAGAACTCAATTTTTGTAATTTCGAAATTGATATTTTATTTTGGATCCCTACTCTTGTTTTATACAAAAGAACTCAATTTTTAGTAACTTGGATATTTATATTTTATTCTCGATATGTACTTTGGTTTTATGCAAAGAACTCAATTTTTGTAATTTCGAAATTGATATTTTATTTTGGATCCCTACTTTTGTTTTACAAAAAGAACTCAATTTTTGTGATTTGGATATTTATATTTTATTCTCGATATGTACTTTGGTTTTATGCAAAGGAACTCAATTTTGTAATTTCGAAATTTATATTTTATTTTGGATCCCTACTTTTGTTTTACAAAAAGAACTTAATTTTTAGTAATTTGGATATTTATATTTTATTCTCGATATGTAATTTGTTTTATGCAAAAGAACTCAATTTTTGTAATTTCGAAATTTATATTTTGTTTTGGATCCCTACTTTTGTTTTACAAAAGAACTCAATTTTAGTAATTTGGATATTTATATTTTATTTTTCGATCAGTACTTTTTGTTTTACAAAAAGAATTCAATTTTAGTAATTTCGAAATTGATATATTATTTTTCATCTGTAGTTTTGTTTTACAAAAAGAAACTCAATTTTTCATAATTTTGAAATTTATATTTTATTTTCCATACGTCCTTTTTGTTTTATGCAAAAGAACTCAATTTTTGTAATTTCGAAATTCATATTTTATTTTGGATCCCTACTTTTTGTTTTAGAAAAAGAACTCAACTTTTAGTAATTTGGATTTTTATATTTTATTTTCAATCTGTACTTTTGTTTTACAAAAGGATTCAATTTTAATAATTTTGAAATTGGTATATTATTTTTCATCCAGTAGTTTTGTTTCACAAAAAGAAAGTCAATTTTTCATAATTTTGAAATTTATATTTGATTCTCGTCACGTACTTTTGTTCTATGCAAAAGAACTCAATTTTGTAATTTCGAAATTGATATTTTATTTTGGATCCCTACTTTTTGTTTTACAAAAGAACTCAATTTTAGTAACTTGGATATTTATATTTTATTCTCGATATGTACTTTGGTTTTATGCAAAAGAACTCAATTTTTGTAATTTCGAAATTGATATTTTATTTTGGATCCCTACTCTTGTTTTATACAAAAGAACTCAATTTTTAGTAACTTGGATATTTATATTTTATTCTCGATATGTACTTTGGTTTTATGCAAAAGAACTCAATTTTTGTAATTTCGAAATTGATATTTTATTTTGGATCCCTACTTTTGTTTTACAAAAGAACTCAATTTTTGTGATTTGGATATTTATATTTTATTCTCGATATGTACTTTGGTTTTATGCAAAGGAACTCAATTTTTGTAATTTCGAAATTTATATTTTATTTTGGATCCCTACTTTTGTTTTACAAAAGAACTTAATTTTTAGTAATTTGGATATTTATATTTTATTCTCGATATGTAATTTGTTTTATGCAAAAGAACTCAATTTTTGTAATTTCGAAATTTATATTTTGTTTTGGATCCCTACTTTTGTTTTACAAAAGAACTCAATTTTAGTAATTTGGATATTTATATTTTATTTTCGATCCGTACTTTTGTTTTACAAAAAGAATTCAATTTTAGTAATTTCGAAATTGATATATTATTTTTCATCTGTAGTTTTGTTTTACAAAAAGAAACTCAATTTTTCATAATTTTGAAATTTATATTTTATTTTCCATACGTCCTTTTTGTTTTATGCAAAAGAACTCAATTTTTGTAATTTCGAAATTCATATTTTATTTTGGATCCCTACTTTTTGTTTTAGAAAAAGAACTCAACTTTTAGTAATTTGGATTTTTATATTTTATTTTCAATCTGTACTTTTGTTTTACAAAAAGGATTCAATTTTTAATAATTTTGAAATTGGTATATTATTTTTCATCCAGTAGTTTTGTTTCACAAAAAGAAAGTCAATTTTCATAATTTTGAAATTTATATTTGATTCTCGATCACGTACTTTTGTTCTATGCAAAAGAACTCAATTTTGTAATTTCGAAATTGATATTTTATTTTGGATCCCTACTTTTTGTTTTACAAAAGAACTCAATTTTAGTAACTTGGATATTTATATTTTATTCTCGATATGTACTTTGGTTTTATGCAAAGAACTCAATTTTTGTAATTTCGAAATTGATATTTTATTTTGGATCCCTACTCTTGTTTTATACAAAAAGAACTCAATTTTTAGTAACTTGGATATTTATATTTTATTCTCGATATGTACTTTGGTTTTATGCAAAAGAACTCAATTTTTGTAATTTCGAAATTGATATTTTATTTTGGATCCCTACTTTTGTTTTACAAAAGAACTCAATTTTTGTGATTTGGATATTTATATTTTATTCTCGATATGTACTTTGGTTTTATGCAAAGGAACTCAATTTTTGTAATTTCGAAATTTATATTTTATTTTGGATCCCTACTTTTGTTTTACAAAAAGAACTTAATTTTTAGTAATTTGGATATTTATATTTTATTCTCGATATG